>CAUYQV010062451.1:0-12233 GCA_963574575.1 Galagoides demidoff
AATAATCAAAGACAGGGACACACGTTCACAGCAGCCAAAAGTTAGAAACAACCCAAGTGTCCATCAACAGCTGCCTGGACAAGTAAGAGGCGGTCTACCCACACAGTGGACTATCATTCAGCTATACAAAGGAATGTTCTGGCATCTGCTACAACCCAGACGAACCTTGAAAACACGATGCTTTGTGATAGAAGGCAGACACAAAAATCACATATTCCATGATCCCACTTATGTGAAATATCTGGCAGAGGCAAATTCACAGAGCCAGAAAGTAATGAGCAGCTACCAGGGACCTGGTGGGGAGGGGAGAGAGAGTGACTGTTTAATGGGTACAGCGTTCTACTTGGGGTGATGAATAAGATAGTGCAAGATGATTGCATAACACTGTGGATATACTTAATGCCCCTGAACTGTAGAATGAAAAATAGTCAAAATGGTAAATTTGATGCTATGTATATTTTACCACAACAAAAGAAAATGTTTTAAAAAATCGCAGATGATACACAGTCATTGGCCTTATTCTTTCTAACAGCAGGATTCAGAGGGTTCCCATCAAATCAAGCAGGCGGGTGTTTGCACCTCAGCACTCCCACTTTTCCAAACTGTGTGACTTTGGGCACCTCTGAGCCTGTTTTCTAATCGATACTAGCACCTACCACAAAGGGTTGTTGTGAACATAATGGATTTGAACCACATGAAAGGATTGTGAACCACAATGCCAGGCTCTTAGGGTTAGATAAATAGTTATGATTGTTAAGAACCCAGTCACCTGAGAGGTACCTAAATTCTTTTCTACCTCCCAGAGTCGTACTATGTTGAAATTAAAAATAAAAATACAAAATGCAGATGGGAAGGCCAACTGATCTGTGTCCAGGGCTCAGGCTCTGAGCCCTAGGAGTGGAGGCTCTGTGTTTACAAGATGATGGCAGAGGGGATAATTCAATGGTGATGGCTCTACTCAGAGACTTAGAAGAAACACCCTAAGGACCTCTTCCAAGGCAGAGAGATCTGAGCATCAGCCCTTCTGAAGGCCCTCAGGCATGTACGTGTCCCCCTACACCATGTGTGGTTACACTGCTGTGGGGACCCTCAGCTCACCTCTGGCAGGGTCAGGAGTAAGATGGACAGATCTGGAGGGGCCTGCTGGACACATCTCAATCCCAAGAACAGGAGACCAAGAGTGCTGTCACAGTCAGGATTATTGGGCCTTTCCCATATGCTAAGAATATCCTGAGGGACACTGAGGATGGTGAGTACTGGGTCTTTCCCACAGGGACAGGTTCCTACTGCTGCTTTTTTGCCTCCCATGACTCTTCTTCCCCCAAAGCTTAAAACCCACAAGAGTCACAGAGGCCTGAGTGCTTGGCCCCTGAGGAAAAGAAGAGCCTTGGGGAGCTGGGAGAAGCCCACCTCACTGGCTGCACGATTGGAGAAAAGCACATTCCAGTAGGAAGGAGACGGAGGGAGGGAGGGCAGGGAAACGAGAGGTACCGAGGCCTGAGGGAAGGAGCCCAGCAGCTGGCCTGGGATTCCCAAGAGACCCTGGGGCTGAAGAGGTGCACACGATCAGAAAACTTGTCCCTGAGAAAGCAAGAGAAAGGGCGGGGGAAATGCTCACAGAAGAGCTGGCCAATAGAGCCACTCGCTAGCCATGTAACCTTGGGCAATTGTATTAGTTTCCAATTGCTGCTATAACAAATAGCCACAAACTTAGTAGCTTAATACAACACAAATTTTTCTAATTTTAAAGTTCTGGAGATCAGGAGTCCAAAATGGTTCTTAATGGGCTGAAATTAAGGTATCCACAAAGCTGCATTCCTAAGGCCTCCTGTATGTATCTTGGCTTCTGGCCCTCTCTTCCCGCTCCCAAGACAACGGCACAGCACCTTCACACCTCTGGCTCTGGCTCTGACCCTCCTGCCTTCCTCTTTCCCTTATAAGGACACCTAGGAGGACTTTTGACCTGCCAGCTAATCCAAGATAATCTCCCCATCTCAAGATCTTTAATTTAATCATATCCTCAAAGTCCTTCTGCTATGTAAAGTAACATATCCACAGGTTCTGGGGACTTAAGGCATGCATATATTTGGATGGGGTCATTATTCTGAGTAGTATAGTAAGTAGGTCCCTCTTCCCCCCCTCCGAGCCTCGACTTTCTCAATGGGGAGAGAAATACTTAGTAACAGAACTGACAGCTGGGGTTTGTGTGGGGACGATGGCAGGAAAGGGATGATCCCTTAGCACAGGACCTAGGAAAGAGAGGGGGGTCAGTCAGGGTCATCCCCTTCTTTTCCGGCCTACCCCCGCTTTACAACAAATACCAGGAGGCCTGTTGCATCTTGGGACTCAAGGTTTGCCAAACCCCTTGTCCAAGTTTGAGGCTCAGGTGAGAGTCACATATTGACTCCCAGCCCCGGCTCTGACAGGAGGGTATCATTCTTCATATAAAAGTGAAAAATGTCTCTTCACACCCCCTGATCCCAGAGTAATGGGATTTTTTCAGACAGGCTTCATTACTGTGTCTCAGTGCCATTTGACTTATAATTGCATTCCGAAGCTGGAATTGATAAATTGCCCATGCATTGTCATTACTGGATGTTTACCTGATCTATTTGATGAATATTAATTCACACAAAAAAAATATATTTCCATTCCCAAAGCCATTCCTGGCAAAATGATGCCTTTCTCGCTCCTCCTCTCCTACCAGTGACTGCCGAAACAATGTACAGAGTTAAGTAATAACAAGCCCCTGTCACAGTGATTTATTGGCCATGAAAACAAAGAGAAGGAAGGCTTTCGGCCTCTCTTTTATTGAGCAACACCTGGGGGAAGGAACACAGTGTTCCCTTCCAGACCTCGGAGCAGACAGCAGAGAGGCAGAGTTTGAAGGCCACAAAGAAGAGCATTTAGACAGATACCAACCTCTTGCCAAGGTATCATCCAAGCAGTACCAGCATGTTTCCTATGTCCCCATTCCACACTGGGGAGCTTCTAAACAAGCTAATGTTTACTGAGCACTAGCTACAATTCAAGCTCTCTGGACATGCATGTTAATCCTCGCCGCACATTTGTGAGATTGGTTTGACCCAGCAATCCCAAGACTGGGGATCTACCCGAAGGACAAAAAATCATCACAGCAAAAGCACCTGCTTATTACAGCAGCACAATTCCCAGCAACAAAGACATGGAATCAGCCTACATGGCCATCAATGAACGGTTGAATAAAGAAAAAGTGGTATATATTAATACATACCTCGGAATAGTACTCAGCCATAGATAACAATGGAATCATGTCATTTGCAGCAATGTGGATGAACTGGAGTCCATTATCGTAGAGTTTAAAGTCTATTTGGAGACCCTGAACTAAGTGCCCAGTAACTGGTAGCCAAAACAATAATTATCATTATTACCGGTATTATTATACTGTTTTTATCAACTTTCCTGCTTGAGAGAGACAAATCTTTCCAACCATCCCATTAAGGAACCAGCCTTCAAGATAATAAGTGCTGCAGTAAATCGTAAGATCCTTGACCATATTTAATAATATTTTAAGTCTTTCTATGTTTCTGGGTTCTTAATGAGAATTTGAATTGCAACCACATCCTTCAACAAGCTCTCCTGAAGATGTAAACAGGTCTCCCTCTCATCACAGAGTGATTCCAGGGATGTCCGAAGGCACACGGTTGGAAGAGGTGAAAGGTATTTACCAAGACATGGGTGGAGTACTCAGACAACTCGGATGACTTCAGCCATCCTGCCCAGCTGCCAGAGCCAACACAGCATACTTGGAAGCTGTGAAATAACTCCAGAGCTCCAAGTAAGGTGACCAACTATCCCACATGGATGGTTTCCAGGGACTTGGGACTTTCAGCTCTAAAACCAGGAGCATCCTGGGCAGACTGGGACCAAGTGGTCATCCTCACCTCTAGTCCTCTGGCATTCAGCCCACAAGGAAGAGCTGGGAACCCCAGCTGAAGTCAATCATGAATCTCTTAATTTGGGAGACCTTGTTGAATCCTAATCTTTACACACAGACCTTTTCATAAACTAGTTTGGCTGAGCCGAATTTGGACTCCGAATTTTGGCCATCTTTGAACAGTCCTGGACCAAGACACATAGGTGTGGCCTTCCCTGGTCACTTCTCTAGAGACAGAGAGGGATCAAGGTTGACAGCCCAGACTCACTGGTCATAGAGTAAGCAAATCACTCCCTGCCTCTGAGCCTCAGTGACCTCATCTATATAATGGGAACAATCCAAACACATGTTTCAAAGGCCTAGGATAAGGATGAAGTAAGTTAAAACACCTAGAGCCCGAACAATAGTAACTGCTTCGTGCTAACCACACGTCCTGAGTTTTCACCAGGCTAATTTATTTGTATTTTAGTCCCTGGATATGTGTGGTCCCCGGATCAGATGGTAGTGCCAGCATCTGCCATCACCCATGCCAAACCTGCTGAATCTAAATCATCACAGTAACAAGTGATTTGTGTTGTTTCAAACACCTGGAATTTCCTGAAAGCTAAGACTTAGGCAGGAGATGGATATAAAGACAGCTCATGGGATGGGGGTGGGATTCAGGAGACGCTTGCCTCAGCTTCCTTGCTGACATGCAGCCTCCTGCCTCCATCCCAGCTGCAGGTTACAATCACCAAGGATGTTTTTTAAACCTCCTCAAGCCCAGTGCCCACCACCCCCAGACCCAATTAAATCACCTTTGAGTTTAAAAGCTCCCCAGGGGGCTGGATGTGGTGGTTCACACCTGTAATCCTAGCAATCTTCCTTCTTTCTGAGAGCCCAGGGTGGGTGGATTGCCTGAGCTCAGGAGTTCAAGACCAGCATGAGCAAGGGTGGGACCCCGTCTCTACTAAAAATAGAAAAACAAGCTGGGAGTAGTGGCAGGCGCTTTGTAGTCTCAGGTACTTGGGAGGCTCAGTCAAAAGGATCCCTTAAGCCCGACAGTTTGAGGTTTCTGTGAGCTATGATGTTGCCACTGCACTCTATCCAGGGTGACAGTGTGACTCTGTCTCAAAAAAAAAAAAAAAAAAAGAATAAAAGCTCCCCAGGTGATTCTAACTACAACTAAGGGCAGGGCTTCTGTTCCGGTCTAGACCACATCCTAAAACTCCTCTAGGGCTCTGTTTCCCTCTCCATATCTTGGCAGAATCAGACTAAGAACTTAAATATAACATTTTTTTAAATGAAATTCACATAATATAAAATTCACCATTTTTACGCATACGCTTCAGTGGCACTTACACACACACTATATGATGACCAGAATGTTTACATAATGCTACAAAAATGTTTACAGCACCCCCAAGGGAGACCCCATGCCTAAGAATAGCAGTCAGTCCCCATCACTCCCCGCTTGGCCCCTGGCAACACTGCTCTGCACTGTCCCTCTGGGGTCACCTATCCTGGACATGTCACGGAAACGGAATCCTATAAAACAAGGCCTTCAGTGCCTGGCTCTGTTCACGTAGCCCAATTTCTTGGAGGTCCATCCAGGTTGCCGCACGCATCTGTACCTCATTTCTTTTCAAGTTACGCTGAGATGCCAGCGTTCAGCCAATCGAAACTCAAATTCATCATGTACAGGCTTGGGCCCCAAGAACAAGCGTCTCGCTTGGCAGAGTGGCTGTCCCCACACCGTCCCCTGTCAGGATCCATTACGGAGGGAGGAGAGTGTCTGTCGCAGGCGCCTGTTTCGCTCAGCTCCTCTCAGTGTCAGCCAGAGTGGCAGTGACACTTCCTTTTCATGGTGGGGGATCTGCAGTGCCACTGGGAAGCTGCGAGGCCCTGATGCAGCCTGACAGGAGCGGGCTGAGCAGCATGACAGCATCCCTCTCACATGACCTGCTCCAGAAACAAAGCCAGGAGACGAGGAAGCAGGCGAGACCTCGGCCTCTTGGACACCAGAATTGAGTGTATTTTAGAAACACACCTCCATATTCCACCGACCACCAGGGTGTCTCCCCACCACCTAAAATCCACAGAGTGGGGGCTCGGATGTGGCACAGGAGGAGGGAGAGAGGGAGAAAAGACACACAGGAAACCCACCATCCCTTTAGAAGGTTCTCCAAACTCCGTTCCACTGAATAATACTGTTCCACAACACATTAACAGGTTTTATGAGATAGAGAGACCCCATGTTCTCCTAAGTTTGGGTATCACTGAATATCAGCTCCCCTTCCTAGAGATTCCCCAACCAAGTCTGCAAATTAAAGGCTCTGAGAAGTCCTGCAATTATACAACTAAACTTATCTATGCCATATGTCTGATGAAGGAAATATTTTTTTTTACAGATTAATATAAGGGTAAAAATGTTTAGGTTGCATTGTTTTCATTTCCAAGGTAAAGTTCAAGTTATAGTTGAGCCTTTTGCCCAGGGGGCATGCTGAACACCCTCACTTTAGGCCAGATCTGGCCAAGCACCCTCCTTCCTTCCTTAGCCTCTCTCCCCCCTCTCCCCTCCCCCTCACTAGATTACACTTGTGTTTTTCGTTCCTCTGGCCATGTAGTTGATGATATATTAATTTCATATTAGTATTAAGTACCCTGGATCCTTTTTATCCCATTTGATCAAGGAAATATTTCTTTATGGGAGAAGTTCACCTACAAAGGCACCATACATGTCCCTATACATACTGAGTTCTTTGTTCAACAAACGTCTCTTGAAGACCTACTATGTGCCACATTTGAGGGTTTGAGAATTTGGTGGTAGAAAAGATAATTATGACCAGCCCCAAAATGCCTATATTCTAGCAGCTGGAGATAAATAATTAACAAGTTAATAAGGGAACAAGAATATACTTGAAATCCACTCTCTGTGTCTGCCCCAGAGATCTTGTCATTCAAACTTTTCCAGTGCCTTCTGATCAGGAGGGGTGTCTCTCTCCTTGAGATCCTACAATATTTATGGTCTGTACCATTCAGGGGGTAATTGATCGTGCTCTGCCTATGACAGCTCCCAAATCATTATGTTTCCCTTTCACCATCATTGGATTGATAATGTTCCAGGTTGTGTCTTTTTTTCTCAGCCACGTCGCATGCTCCTTGGAGAAAGGAAAGGAACGTCTATGTTTCTCCCAGTTCCGATCCCCACTCTGTGAAGCCTATAGAATGGCATTTCCTTAAGCCACTCTGGGTGGATTATAATGATTTTATGTTACACTTACGGCCTTGCTCCAGGGTCCCTCAGGCCTACCAAAGAAGAACCACAGAAGTGGAACCCAGAAATCAGAGCGCACATAGGCCTGCCAGGTGTTTCTGACTCACAGTCAGGTCTGAGAACCACAGGTGGCCTGCGGTGTCTCCCCCCTTGTTCTTGGAGCCTGGGATTAAATCCCAGACCAACCTTGATCAGATATGGGAAATCAATCAAATGGGAAAGCTACTTAACCTCTCTACACCTCAATGTCCTCATCTCTAAAATGGGAATAATAATAGCGACTACATCAAAGACTTGAGGTGAGGATTAAATGAGATTTTCTTTGGAAGAGGTTTAGCCCAGGGCTGAGTACAAGGCTGGGGCCCAGCCCCTGCTAAATCTCACTAACAGGCATTGGCACTGTCACTACTAAGAGAACAGAGCGTGTCTAATTGCATCTCAAACTGAGGCACTGCCCATCTCTCCACCCACAACTTCTACACACTAAGCCTCTCCCATCTCCCCAGCCCTGGGGAACTCCCTGCCATTCCACCCTGGCTAGCAGAATGCAAAATTCTCTTTCCTCTTAGACTACATCTAGGCAACACCTCCAGCCTCCTTTGCAGGTAGAGTTCTGGCCAATGGAAGATGGGCGGGAGGGAGGTAGACTACTTCTAGGCCTGGTCAGTAAAAACCTCCCATGAAATCTCACGCACACCTGCTTCCCCCACCCCTGCCTGATCTACCTCCTGGGGGTCAGTATCCAGGGCACAGCTGGGAGCTACAGTTGAAGCTGGTGGAGCCCGGATTCTGGCTACTGAATAATCACATAGAGCAGACTCCTCAACCCTTACTTCCAATGAAAGGCATCCATAGTGGACTTTAAGTTAGAATTAAATTCCTACTGTATTTAGCTGCTCAGACTTTGAGGTTATCTGCTGCAGTCATTAGCATCACCTTAAGGGTTGAGACGTGCTGTTTCCTCTCCCTGGACGTTCTTCCCTGTTCATTCCTCTACACCAAGGTTTCTCAAGGGCAGCACTGTTAACTTCGAGTTCAGGATCGTTCTTTGTTGCCTGGGGCAGGGGAGCTGTCCTGTGTACTGAAAGATGTTGAGCCATCTAACTACAAAATGCTTCCTGCACTTGTGATAACAAAAATGTCTCCAGAGACTGCCAGGTATCCCCAGGGGCATGGAGGGAAGGAGGGCAAAGTCACCCCCAGTTGAGACGCACTGGTCTACACAAATGCCACCTTCCTAGAAAGGACTTCCCTGGCCACCCAATCTAAAATGATCCCCTCCCCTCACCAACATCCTTCTCTTGTCCCATGCTTTCCCTGCTTGCCTGTTGCTATCCCTAGAATTTGTCACTTGCTGACAACACACTGATCCGGTTTTGTAGCCTCACTGCTGTGGTCAAATAACAAAGGATCCTCATAATTCATTAATCAGTCTGCTTGGTCGCTGGGTCTCTAACCTGCCTGAATCTAAGTCCCATGCGAGCAGAAGCCTTGTGTGTTTTGTCCTCTGCTTTCTCCTTCATGCCCAGCCCAGGGTCCAGCTCCCAGGAAGTGCTCAGTAAGTGGATGCTGAATGAACGGGAGGAGAGTCAGACATCACTAATGGGAAATAGACAGGGATGAGAGGACTCAAACTCAGGAGAAGGATAACATGGTTTGACTCCAATTTCCTTAGTGATTCAGGAAGCAGAAAGTGATTCAAGTGACGGGGGAGAGACCAATTTCACAGGTTCTGGGTATTTGTGAAGTGCAATCACTGGAGCTCCATCAGCAGCAACTTCTAGCTGGAAGGAAGCAAAGTCCGACTGAGCCTTCACTGAGGCCACCACCCCACAAGGACTGACCACTTGTGTGAGCCGCTGACCGATGGAACCTAACACACTGATTTGGGTATTTTAAGCCTTGATGCTGTTGGTCAAATAACAAGGGATCCCCATAATTCACAAACAATCATTCCATTCATCCCCACCCTCTACTGGTTAATATTAAATGAACTCTTTCAAGTTCAAAGGTGCTACCTGACTGGCAATTAAACTACCACTTCTTAGCCTTCAGACTCGCATTCACAGCTAATGTGCAGAAGAAATAAAAAGACAGCAGCCACAATGTGGAGATGGTTCGACTTGTTTAACCATCCCAGACCTTCAGCTGGGCTTTGTTTTATTTTCTTTGAGGAAGGTATTCTTTTCGGCTACTTTTAGAAAAGCCAAAAAAGAAACAGATGAGTGAGGTTAATGAGCTTATTAAAAAAAGAAGCTAAAAATAAATGAATACATGAGAAGGATGGTTGCGAAACAACGTAAAATTAAGTTAAATCAGAATTAAAATGTTCTGCGAAGCTTTTCAAAGCGTGTCGTGCTTGAAAAATTAATGAGTCTTCAGTGAATCCACCAACAATAAAAAGAGATATTCCTGTGCTTTCCAACCAGTGCCTGGTGGTCTCAGATCAAACCCTCTTGGCTACAGATAAGTCAGAAGTCACTTACGTGGAGGGCAGACCTGGCTAATAGGACGTTCTTCCTGTTAATGAAGACTGGACTCTGGTCAGAGCGACTTCCACTCTCCCAGTCCTGCTCTGCTCTCCTCTGCCCCATCATGGCCCTTCTCACATGTGACAGTGGGAGGTGACTATGGCCCTCTCTGTCCCCACATTGAGATCAACCATTCTAGAAGGGAAGCAATGTAGGGGACGGAATGACTTTAGCACAGGGCTTAGCAAAGTGTGGACCCCAGTTTAACAGCATCAGCAAAATCCGGAGGCTTATTAGGAATGCACATTCCCAGGCTGTGCCCCAGACCTACTGAGCCAGGAATTCTGAAGATGAAGCCCGACGATCTGTGTTTCCAGCAGCCTTCCAGAAGATTGTGACACATGCCCGAGTTTGAAAAGAATGGCTGCCCGTGAAGACACACCTTAGCAGGTTTACCCTAACCTCTCTCTGCCTCCCTTTCCCCTGTACAAGGCAAGACTTTTAGAAGAATGCACATAATTCCCTGTAGGGAATTAGTGAGATCAGGTATGTGTCAGGGCTTACTGGGAATCTTGCGAGGAGATCAGTAAAAGGTAGCACTAGCTACTGATGTCAGCACTGCTATATGCTAAGGCTTGGCAGCTACAGAGGACAGGTTCTAAATTTGGTCAAGCTCTGCTTAGATTTACCTGCTTAGAAAGAAAGAAGTTTCAGAGACTCTGCAGGGACCCGAGGCAACTCCCAGGCAGTATTTAGAAGGTTACAACCCTGCCTGCTGCCTGGAGTTCCAGAAAAGGTATGGCTATTTTCACCCCCTTCTTCAGTAGGCCAGCTGAGAATGCCAAATAACATCCCTGCTGGGGGGTCAGACCACTGAGCGTGGGGTTCAGGGAGAAGGCAGGATTCTGCTCAGAAAAAAGGAAGGCCCCAGTGTGAGAAGATTCTTATCCATTTTTACAAACTACCCATCTCTGAGAGCTCCACAGATCAGAGATGGGTAGCCACATCTGACTATTGAACGCTTCAGATATGGCTCGCGCAATGCAGTGGACTGGAAGTTCAAAATATATATATATTATGAGGACTTAGCACAAAATAAAAACATAAAATGTCTCACTAATAATTTTTTATTTTGACAACATGTCGCAATGACTCGATTTTGTATATACTAGGTTAAATAAAACATCTTGTTAAAATGAATGTCACCTGTTTCTTTTCACTCTTTTTAATTTAAGACAGAGTCTCACTCTGTTGCCCTGGGTAGAGTGTCATGGCATCATAGCTCACAGCAATCTCAAACTCTTGGGCTCAAGAGATCCTCTTGCCTCAGTCTCCCAAGTAGCTGGGACTATAGGCGCCCACCACAAGTCCAGCTAGTTTTTCTATTTTTAGTAGAGACAGAGTCCCATTTTTGCTCAAAATGGTCTCCAACTGCTAAGCTCAGACAATCTACCCACCTCAGCCTCCCAGAGTGCGAGGATTACAGGCATGAGCCACTGTGCCCAGCCTATTTCTTTTTACTTTTTAACATGGCTACTAGAAAAATCTAAACTGCACTGTGGCTCACATTATATTTCTATTGAAGAGTTGACTTAGACAATTAAGCACAGGGCCAAGTTCAAATCATTCCAAAGCCTGTACCTCCTTGTGAATTTATTGCAAGGAATTTCAGACACCAAATACTCCTGTACTTTCTCTTTCCCAGTATCATCGAGGAAAACTATAACACATCAGTGAATAAAACTGAAGGATAAACAAAAAGAAAAAGAGCCCCCATGTTTGTTGACTGAAAAAAGTAATACTATCCAAGTGACCACACTACCCAAGAGATCTACAGATTTAATGCAATCCCTATCAAAATAATAGTAACATTCCCCAAAATGGCCAAAAAAAAATTCTGAGCAAAATGAACAAAGTTGGGGGTATCATATTACCAGATTTCAAAATATACTGCCAAGCTATAGTAACCAAATCAGCATGGCACTGGTATAAAAAGAGACACAGAGACCAAGTGAACTGAATAGAGAATCCATAGATTAGTTCACATTAACAGTTAACTGATTTTTGACAAAGGCACCAAGAATATTCATTGGAGAAAAAATAGTCTCTTCAATGAGTGAAGCTGGAAAATTAGATCTCCACATGCAGAAGAATGAAACCAGAGGCCATACAAAAATCCTATACAAAATCACCCTATAGAAAAGACCTAAATGTAAGACCCAAAACCATAAAACTTATAGCAGAAAACATAGGAGAAATGCTTCAGGACACTGGTCTGGGAGAGATTTTATGAACAAGACCTCAAAAGCACAGGCAACAAAAGTGAAAATAGACAAATGAGGAAATGTCAAACTAAAAAGCTTCTGCAGCTTGGCGCCCATAGCTCGGTGAGTAGGACATCAGACACATACACCAAGGCTGGTGGGTTTGAGCCCAGCCTGGACCTGCTAAACAATGACAACTGCAACCAAAAATGCAGGGCATTGTGGAGGGCCCTGTAGTCCCAGCTACTTGGGAGGCTGAGGCAAGAGAATTGCTTAAGTCCAAGAGTTTGAGGTTGCTGTGAGCTGTGACGCCACAGCACTCTACT
>CAUYQV010062452.1:0-22052 GCA_963574575.1 Galagoides demidoff
TGGCATCACAGCTCACAGTAACCTCCAACTCCTGGGCTCAAGTGAGTCTCCTGCCTCAGCCTCCCAAGTAGCTGGGACTGGCTATTTTTTTGGTTGCAGCCCTCATTGTAGTTTGGCCGGCCGGGGCTGGATTCAAATCCGCCACCTTGCGTGTATGTGGCTGGTGCCTTGAGCCACTTGAGCCTCAGGCGCCGAGCCCTCACATTTATTCTTATAGCAATTTTCTTTCTTTTATTGTTGAGGATTTGTTGAGGATACAGAGAACCAGGTTACACTGATTACATTTGTTAGGTAAAGTCCCTCTTCTAATTGTCTTACAGCAGTTTTCAAGAAATAATCAGCACTTCGTACAATAACTCTCTTAAACTTATTCCTTCTACCTAACTGCAATTTTGTATCCTCTAACCAACACTTCCACATCCTCCAGCCCCGACCCCAAACTCTCAGTAATCAGCACTCTATCTCTCTGGATTCAGCATTTAGACTCCACACAGAAGTGAGGTCATGCAGTGCTCATCTTTCTGTGCCCTGGCTCAATTCACTTAACATATGTCCTCTAAGTTCATCCGTGTTGTTGCAAATGACAGGTTTCCCTTCTTTTCTTAAGGCTGAATGGGTTTTACTGCATACATATTCCATGTTTTCTCTGACTATTCATTCACTGATGGACACTTGGGTTAATTCCACATCTTGGCTACTGTGAACAGCGCTGCAAGGAACATGGGAGTGCAGGTCTCTCTGCCATCCTGACTTCATTTCCTAGTGACAGGTACCCAGTAGTGGATTGCTGGATTAGATGGTGGTTCTATTTTTAATTTTTTGAGGAAGCTCCATACTATCTTCCATAATGGTTGTACTAATTTACATTTCTACTAACACTGTACAAGGTTCCCTTTTTCTCCACAGCCTTGCCAACACATCATTCACGCTTATTTTTAAATAACTGCTTCTCACTGTTAATCAAGCCTTCTGATAAAGTCAAGGACCTCCTTCCATGGCCTTAGAGGTCATCTGACTATGGGTAACCACCTTTGCCTTCCCAACTTTACAGAAGCTCCTTGCCTGCATAAGGAGAGAGCTTTCTGTTTCTGCAGCCCTGTTAAGGCATAGCTCAGTACTGAACTGAAGTCTCACATACTAGGATGGCCAAGGAGATCCTTCAGTCTAGCTGCAGCTATGGTTCCAGCCTCATCGGGCCTTTTCATTCCACATGGCTGAGCAGGCTCACCCCACCTCCCACACTGTGTACACTCTGCTTGGGAGATTTTTGCTACAGCTTTTCCCTCCCCTATGCCCAGGTCATTCCTACTCATGCTTTAAGTCTTTTGAGTTTCACCAGACATGAAATAAGCCTGTCCTGACTCTCTTCTTGCTCCCCCCAACAGTCAGCATACCCCATTTTACCTCTTATAGTATTTTAAATTCTCTTTGTTGCTCCTGTTCCATTTGTCATTGAATAGTTTTTCAAGTGATTGTTTTGTTCAATATCTATTGCCCATACAGGACTCCAAGGATCAGATATGACTGTCTCCCTGGATGCTGAATCCCAGCACCTTGCCCCATTGCCTGTCACCCACTAGGCATGTCTTAAACATTTGCTGAATGAGTAGACAGTACAGTTAAAGTAAGCCATGCAGACCTAAGTCAGGCCATTTAAGAAACAACTAAAATGCAAAGTTCTGGTTAGCAGATGAAGAGTTGAGGTGCTGAAGAGTTCGTTACATTAGCCATCAAAAGCCACTAACAACAGCTACCAGAAAGCTCCACAAAACAAACCTCAAAGAAAGCGGCATCAATCCTTTAAAGTCTCCCAGCTTAGTCTGCACCCACAGAATCCCTGCATCTGTTTTAGTAGAAGCTCAATGCCTGCTAGAAGCAAGAGCCTTCTGAAGAAGTGCACGGTTATTGACATGCCAGTTTTAAAACGTTGCTTTTAATGAACTAATTAATTCTGCAAAACATTAGTACAAAGATATGTGCTACCAAATTGGAATTACAATACCAAAATGATAACAAAAACAGAATGTGGAAGACATTTCTAAAGATATCACTTTTGCAAAACATTAATTTTCTACTCTACACATTCAAATACATTGCAAACTATTTGTTATTAAAACCTTAAAATAATTTACTGGACAGATGGCTTAGTTCTCTGAAGTCTGACCCCTCCTCCAAAGAAAAAAAGCCCACACAACAAATCTGGCCCCCAGCCAGTGATCCAACATTAATGCAATGCTTAGCAGCTCAAGCGGGATTTAAATAGCATTTACACCACACAACGTGTAAAATACATGCTGTTCATTTTCTCCACCCATACATAATCTAGAAGTCAGAAATGCAGATATTAATAAACCACCTTTTTGGGGAAAGTGAATGCCCAGTAGATATGAGGAAGGGATTCATTCTCGTGATGGGAAAATGACTTAAGACGTCCCTCCTCACTTGTCCACGACAATGTGAATAAGAAGCGTCTGGAATGAGTGGAAACAGACAGGGGACTGTTTATCTACTTCATGGAGGAGGAGACTGACTGAAACTCCTGGTCTTCAGACGCTGAAGAAAGGGATCAGAAACCTAGGCCAAATTTGCTCATCTCTTGGATTTGTAAAGTGCTTGTTTCATAGCTATGGAAGATTTCTGGTTATTTGCTCAATAAAATCAAAAGTACTTTCTAAAGTGGGTATGGAAGAGCAAGATCAGCTGTGGTGCCTGACAGAAGTCCGTGGACCCGCTGCCATGTCTACACTGTTTCTCACACACACTCCCTTCCCACCCTGACACCACCGCCACCTACCTTCACATCAAAGACACCCAGAAACTTCAAAATTTCTTTAGGGAAACTCAACGCCTAAGCAGGCAGAGCTGGCAAAGTTAGAAGAGCTGCTTCCAGGAAGGGAAATGGTGGCCAGGCAGCATAAGTAGGAGGGAGCTTGATCCTGTTCTCTCCTTTGTAGCTCATGAATTTTAACCTATGTGACTATTATTACCTGAATAAATTTAAGAGAACCAGCTGGGCCAGCAAACAAAAGCTATCCCTCCATTTCTAAAAGTAGAAATCAATGCACAAGGACCCAGCACATGCTGAAACATACAGACCAACCTGCCTGCCCTTCTCCTGTTACAGGGTGCCAAGCAGCCTAGTGAGCTCATAATGTCAGGAACTTGAACACATAGCAAATATCGGCATAAAATAGAATCAGAGAGGGAAAGAATGTTGTTTGTAAACTATTCCGATGGCGTCTATTACATTAATGTTTACAGAGTGCTTACAATCCCCAACAAACGATACTATGCTCAGGAGTGACAGTAAGTGCTAAGGACAGAAGGCAGCTGAAGCAGCTGGCCCACGGCAGGCCTCCTCTGAGAAGTGGACAGCCAGGGCTCTAGCCTGGCCTCCTGCAAGAGGACAGTGAGCCAGAGAGTAGGCATTGCTTTGTCATTTTCCAAGCACTTCCACACCCTTTACCTCATTTGACAGCTCACCGACTCTGGGAAGTAAGCAGGGTAGATGTAAAACTGTCATTTTCTAAAGGACAGAGAAAAGGAGGTTAAGTGACTGGCCCAAGATGACAGCACGGCTGAGTGGTTAAGCAGAGCCCAGAATCCACATCCCTGGATTCCCCATCAGGGCTTTCTTACACACCACAGTGCTTTTATTAGGTCTGAGAGGATTCCATGGAAAAAGCAGATTTCATTGTTGTCATTCCTCAGACTTCTCATAAAACAACTGAGAAATTTTTTAGTAGCATAGTAACAAAATAAAATCAACTGATGATTCTTGCTTCCCAGGCATCTGGTAATACCCATTCAGTGTCTAGAGAGCCCGGTGACGCAGGGTGACTAAGGGGTCTCTGCCCTCATGAAGCTTACAGTTCCTTCAAGACAAAAGGCTTGTCTTCAGAGAAACAGGACAACAAAATTAAATTTTCTTCAATTTCCCTGTTGGGTTTTTGATTTTTGCTATTCTCAATTAATGTGCAAAGCTAGTAGGCACAGGAAGGGGTGAATAGTGAATACTTGCTCTGCATTTTATTTTATATTAATAACTGAAAGGTATTAGTATGATTAATATTATTAATGTCTGCATTTCTGTTCTTCTTGGTGTCCAGGTATCTTGTGGGCTCCAGCCCCCCCCCGAAACATTTAAGCAATGTATTAAGCTTGGACAAGAATTATACTTTCACTCATTATCTACATCCTCAGCAAGCCCTTCCATGTTTGAGGCAAAAAACAAACAAACCTAGAATAACAAAAACACTCAGGTTGAGCTTTCCAGCAACACCAATTAACAACAGTTAATAAATCAGCCGTCTCTGTTAGATCTGCTGCAGTGACACTAGAAGCAATGATTTGCACCAGGAGAAAGCAGCTCCTGGGCTTCTGACATCCAGTCAGGGAGCTGGCAAGGGCAAATGCCTTCCCAAATTCCAACAGCTTTCCCCCCCCACCCCCAGGTACACTGAGGCCTGGTCACCTGGTGCAGACCGGCCTGTTCACATGTGGCACTTCTCAGCAATGCTCGAATGTTGAGACTGATTATAGGAACAGAGTTTGCTACACATGTATAGAACAAGATTTCATTTCTATCTGATTTTTTAATATCCCTAAGAATGTACACAGTAGATTTCACAAAGAGAAATGCTGAACAAAATGATCCCAATCACTGAACACAAACTTGGTCTAGTCATAATAATACATTAAAGCAAATGCACAGGTCTAGTCAGAAATGGTCAACACATTTCAGAAAATTGCAAAACCCCTCCTGGGATAAATATGCTGTTTGTATGACAGCAATTTAAAGTTTTATTTTCACTCATCAGACAATCAACTCCTTGAGGGGAGAGATGGAGGATCCCACCTCTAACACTTGCAGTAGTTTTGCACATAACACACGCTCAAACATTTGATACCTGGGCAGACTGAATCAAGGAGAAACAAAGATCCCAGAGTAAACAGAACCTTATTTTGTAATTATTTCTTCTACAAAAAGTAAAAAGTTCTAAACCAGAAAATGTCATCCAACAGACAGTACAGACACAGTGAGGTTGCTGCCCTTCCCTCTCCTCCCTGAAACCTTAGTACAGGGTGGCTGGGTTATAAGGCAGGATTGAGATGATGAGAAATGAAAAGAACTTAAAACCAACCAGACGTTCCCAGGTGCATTCTCAGGGCTCATTTCCCTACTATCCCCTCCTAAGTTAATCCCCCCCAGGTCTCTACTGAAAGAACCTTCAGTAGAGAAGCCTTCTCCGAGGCCCCCATGTGAAGCTGTCCCAGCGCCACAGCTCCAGCACCCTCCTCTTGTCCTTCACAGTACACACCACAATCTACTCCACACATCTGGGGGACTGACTGTTTAATGTTTTCAATGTTTACCTTTTCCACTAGATGTGAAAACCCCCTGAAGGGAAGGTACAGTCCATCTTGCTCCCTGCTGTCCACCCCTTGCACACTGTCCAGCACACAGCAGGCTCTCAGTAGACAGCTAATAAGCGAATTCACCTGTGCACGCCTTACAACTGTACTGAGCACACAGAGCCTGAGGCTGGGACTCCAAAACCACAGAGGCCTGGATGCTTACGTTCTTACTCAGCTCTGCTCTCAGACCGTTACCTTTAAACTCTTAAGCTTTGATGTTCTTAACCTGTGCAACACAGGTGTCAATGACACCTTCATATGGTCATTAAGAGAATAAAAGGAAAGAATACAGCACATAAAGCACTTAGCACAAAATAAGCAAATAATATTAGCTGTTCCTTTTATGTGTGCAAACATTAAACTTTTACTGCATAAAAAAATTATGAACTTTTATTTGAGTCTAGATGAATATAAAACCTCAATAAGTTGATCAAACACTGAACTGCTTGAAAAATGAGCATTAAAAGCAGATAATGTTCTTCCAGGTTTCCCGCTCATTTTCAACACACTAGTGCATTTCAGTTAACAGGAAAAGTTATTTTGTAAGAAGACAGAAAGGAGAGAGGGAGGACTGTTGACATTTGGCATGATCCTCGAAACACAACTCAGTGTAGAGTGGGCTGGAGTAAAGAGCTCTGGCTTCCAGAAGAGGACCTATGCTGGGCATCTTTCATTTGTCCCTCCTCATCCTGCATGGCACCCGGGAGGCTGGCTGACACAAAGATTACAGCAATAAGCCTTGCCCTTTGGCTTCCACTTTTGTTACGGCCCATATTAGGTACCGGCCAGGGATTCAGAGGGCAAGGGTCACTGAGGGCTAGCTGTGACAACTTGATAATAACAAAACACCAAGGACTCCAATCCTACGGCAATGATAAAGGGTGATGCTGGTTCCCCCACCGTCCAGGGGATAAGGTGGACATGGACCAGGTGGAGACATTCAGTCATTGGCTGTGACCATTAATACTGAAGGCTTGGTTACTAGCTGCAGGACAGCAGTAGCAGCTAATTTTATGTTTGCTGTCTCTCTATACCACCCCCTGCCCCCACTACCTCACATAAAGAGCACTGGGTGGGGGTATGACCAGAGACATTGCCCTTTCCACATCAACCTTCTCCCTCACAGTATGCTGGGGCCCAATAGGCTGAGCTGTGTGGACTGCACTCCTTTGCTCTCCAGCTTCTGGCTGGGTTTGGCTGAAGGAAGGCACTGATAGGAAATGTGCAAGGCTGAAGGAGAGTGAGCTCAGGGTACTTATTCTGCCAGCAAAGTCCCCAGGAAGTGTCTGTCCCCCTTACACAGCTGTCAGTAGCCCTCTCTGCACAGGTGCCCACTCTTTCACTCAGGGTTTCCATAACCATGCCCTTCTCTTATCTCTGGAGGAAGGATTCTAACAGTTCCACCCACTGGTACTAGCCTGGGCTACTGCCCTAGTCCCTTCTGGTTTCCTTACACTCTGCCCACACCTTTGGACACAGTCCCTTTATTAAAGTCTCCTCAATCTGGAGCTAGTCCTCCTGCTCAAGTATCCTCCCAGAATAAAAGATTCTTCCCAAATAAAACACATGGCATTAAAGCCAATCCTGTAATTCCACTTGCTAGAGTAGGAAACATGGTAAACTGAAGAACATTTAAACTAACTGCGGGTGAGAGTGATACAAATATTCTAGATTGATAATGAAACAAGACTCCACACATACTCGGCTTACCTAATTGAACAACATTCACTTATAAATTTTTCCTGAAGTATTTTAACTATAGATTTGGCTAGTTTCAAAATTCATGTCATTTAAACAGAGTAACAGAATCATAATGAAAGGATCCACCCTACTGTGGAACAAGTACCCCAATCTGGTTATCTGCTGCTTCTCCTATTTCCCTTTCCTCTCTTAAAGTGTCCCGGAACCTCCAAATTTCAGGCACAAAGTATTCCTTTTCAGACCACTGCCAAGTGCTAGTTTGCTTTTCCAAGTTCACCATCAAATTCCCCCAGGCTAACAGTTTCCAAAATGTGATACGAATATTCCTCAAGTGGTACATGACTTCAAGTGCTATGTGGATGAACTATTTTTCATTTCAACATACTTGTATACAGACCAACACATAACTAGCAAACAAAACTTGTGATTTCAACAATATCATTGCTTAGCCATGGTACCATAAGGGGTAAGCTTTAAAAATGACTTTATTTATAAAGAAAAATGTTACACAAATAATAGAACAGCTGACAATGGTTATAGCAAAAATCCTACAGGTGGCTTGCAAATGAGTGAGTTTAGAAACACTCTCTTGCAGTAAAGCAGGTATTAAACAGCTTAGTTGGCTTCTACTTGTAAACTGTTGTGGGGTAGTTTTTTTTTTTTTCATTCAAGATAAATCTTTACTTTCATACTTTTAAAATAAAGCATGTCATACAGACATTTGGAGATACTAGAGGAGAAGAATCAATCAATAAGCCTCCTAGGAGGGGCTGAGGTGTTTGGGTCAGCAGCAGCACACCATACGGCGAGGCTGTGACTGACAATCACCCCGGGAGCCAGCTGCGCTGCAAGGCACGTCTGGGAACGTGGCAGGGGAGTACCGAGGAAGGCCGCCTTAATAGAATACAAAACGGCTTTCCCACATGCCCGGCCGGGGGCTCCAAAATCTCTTTTTCCACTTTCAGAGGAGTTAAAAAACTGTGCCAGAACATATTTCTCTCAGTGGAATCAAATCTGGAGTTCTACCTAAGAGAGGTAGATGATGCTTGAGACACCCCAGCAAACTCTGAGAGGTCGCCCTCTATAGGCTTAAGTGGCCTCACTGATCATAAACTGGACCCAACATTTATCATCTCTTCCTAAGCCGAGAAATCTGTGACAATCTTTCAAATTCTTGTACAGACTCTTTTCTATTGTGTATCAGAGTGGAAATCAGTCTGACCATCTGCTCACCACTGCCACTGATGCCCCTCTGAGCTCCACCTACCTGTTCTTCCCCAGTGGTATGTCACCCAGAGAAACGCCTCCACCCAGGGAAAGGGGGGAACTTCAGTAGGAACAAAGCCCACTATTTATAAGCAAGGCAGGTCTTAAGAATGATTTTTTTTTTAAAGGTTGGAAGGGTGAATTTATCCAGAAGATGTAACAATCCTAAATGTGTATGCTCCTAAAAATAGTCAATAAGACACCTCTCTCTGTAATTGATAGAACAAGTAGACAGAAAATCAGTAAGAACAGAGAAGACTTAAACAGTATTGACCTACGTGACCCCCAAACAGAATGCATATCCTTTTCAAGTGCACATGCAACATTCACCAAGATAGACCAAAATCTGGGTCTTAAAGCAAGTCTCAAAATCATGACAAGTATGTTCTTTGACCACAACTGAAGTTAAAAATAAATAACAAAACAGAAAAAAAGCCCCTAGATACTTGGAAAATAAACAATGTCTTTTGAATAACTCATGATCAAGGAAGAAATCACAAGGGAAATTAGAAAACGTCTTGAGCTGAATGGTAATAGGAATATATTAAAATTTGTAGGATGCAGCTAAAACCATGCTTAGAGGAAAATTTACAGTTTTAAAAAGCTTATGTAAGAAAAGAAAAAAGATTGAAAGATCAGGTTTCTAAGCTTCCATTTTAAGAAGTTATAAAAAAAAGAAAAGCAAATTAAACCCCAGGTCTGAAAGGAAATAATGTGTGTTTATCAATGAAATAGAAATAAGGTAAAAAGAGAAAAATCATTGAAACCAAAAGCATTACGAAAAAAAGATTACAAAAAAAAAGTCAATCAAGCTGAAAAATCACTAGCTAGACTGATCAAGGCGAGGGGGAGAAGGGGGAAACACAATTTACCGATATCAGGAATAAGTGAGGGGACAATATTCAGAGTTTAGAGACATTAAAAAGGATAAGAAGAGAACATTAAGAACCACTTTATGCCAACAAATTTGAAAATAAAGATGAAATATGTCTTTGAAAGATATAAATCACATAACTGATATAAGAAGAAATAAAAATCTAAATGAGCTTACATCTTTTTTTCTAAAGTGAATTTGTTATCAAAAACCTTCTCATGAGGAAACTCCAAGCCTACAGGTATCCATCAGTTAATTCTATCTAACATTGAGGAAAGAAATAATACCAATGATATGGAAAAGAGGAAAAGAAAACATTTCTCAACTCACTTAGAAGGGCAACCATTACCCTGATAATATAATTAGACCAAGGCATTACAAATAAAAAAAAAAAAGACTATATTCTTCATGAGCAAAGATACAAAATTCCTTAGCAAAATGGTAACAAATAGAATCTAGCATTATATAAAAAGGATAATACAACATGATTAAGTGTACTCCAGAAATGCAACACTGGATTAACATTCAAAAAAAAAATCAACCTATGTTGTAATCTGTCTATACCACATTAAAAAGGGAGAAAATTGGCTCAGCACCTGTAGCACAGTGGTCCCGGCACCAGCCATATACACTGAGGCTGGTGGGATTCGCTGGCAGGTTTGAACCTGGTCTGGGCCAGCTGGACAATGACAACTGCTACAAAAAAAAAAGCCGGCCAAATGACATGAAAGCTATGTCCCTGGCCTAGGCTCACTATTAAAAAGACACATAATTTGACTCTCATCCTATTACCATGTTTCCCCCAAATAAGACCGACCCAAAAAATAAGCCCTATTCTATAAGCAGGATTTCTATGCATTTGTTAAATATAAGCCCTACCCCACAATAAGACCTAGTGATGAGTTTGGCTATGCAGTATATCTGCATAGCCACGCCCTGCATTTCAGGCTTGAAGTGGTAAGGAAGACTGGAATACCTTTTATCTGCCACAGCTCCTTTCTCCAAGCCATTCACACTTGCGTGGGTGGGGGTGCGCTTGTGGTAACCATGGTCACAGGCATCCTATTGTGCACATGCCAACGACTAGGGGAAAGGAGTTCATGCATCACTAGCACCAGCCCCACCAACAAGGTCGGTTCCCCGCCAGATTCCAGAAGAAGATGAATTAACGGTCTTTGAATAAATGTAGATTGTTGTATTATACTTAATAAAAACAAGACATCCCCTGAAAATAAGCCCTAGGGTGTCTTCTTGAGAAAAAATAAATATAAGACAGTGTCTTATTTTCGGGGAAACATGGTAATATTTGAGATCAGTGCAGAGAATTCAACACATGTCTAAGCAGTTTTAAAAAAAATCAACTTGATTGAGGTATAATTTACATAAAATATACCCACTTTGTGTACTGTATGTTTATGAACATACAGTCTAATGAGTTTTGACAAATGTATGCATCTGTGTAAACATCACCCCTAACAACATAAAATATATCCCCCTAGAACTTTCTTCATGCCCCTTCCCAGTCAACCATATCGCCCTCACCCCTCCCCCAGCCCAGTGCTCACTCTAGGGGGCTCTGCCCTGTTCTCTGTCACTCGAGATTGCTCAGCACCTTGCATGGGCGTGCGTTTTATGCCGATGCACCAAGTCGTTGCTGTGTGGTTCATTCTTTTTGTTATGGCGTGGTCTCTGTTGTGTGGATCATGATGTGTACACCTCTTTATAGACATGTGGGCTATTTCTGGTTTGAGGGCATTAAGATTAAAACTGCTATGAACCTTTTTGTTCAGGTGTTTGTGTAGGCATAATGTCTTATTTTTCTTGGGCAGGTACCTAGGAGTGGAATTGCTGAGTCATATGTTGTACGTATGTGCTCACCTTTACAAGAAACCACCAAGCAGCTTTCCAAAGTGGTTTGCCGCTGTGTGCTCCACTGGCAGCACGTGCTGTGTCTGTCCGCTTTACACCTCACCAACATGGGAGATCGTCCGTCTCTTTCATATAAGCCACACAAGTGCCTCAGTGATGCATTTCACATTTTCCTTTGACTATTGCTTGCAGCTTCTTTTCAGGTACTTACTGGCCCACAGGCTGGCAAGTCCTTGTTAATGAGTTCTCTGTTCAGGTCTTTTGCCCCCTTCTAATCTTAGTTTACTAAAAGTTTTTTTTTTTTTTAACCACACAAATTAGGTGTTGACATTTGTCAAAAGTTTTCTCTGCATTTATTGAGATTATTGTATGATTATTCTCCTTTATTTTGTCAATATGGTGAATTACATGGGCTAATCTAAATTTTTTTTAATTTTTTTTGTTACATATACATGTGTTTAGGTTTCTACTTTTTGCCTTCACAAAATTAAAAAGGCTTAAAATTTAATAACAATAACAATGTTTAAGATAAGGACTCTTATTGGACAATGTGAACGTTACTTTCTTTGCATTATAATTATTATTGCTTAATATTTCGATGCAGCAATCGTCTGATTTCTTTTTTGAATGTATTTATCTTCGTTCATTCTTTACAGTGCGATTAGCTGAGAATATCCTGGTATTACTGTGGAAGGATCTGATTCTATTCTGGCTCTCCTACTTAGGCACAGGGCTACAGTGAGAAAGTCTTCTAGCCCTTTGGCTTAAGTTTCCTCCTCTGTGGACAAGGTGATCTCCAAGGATGGATCTAGCTCTAGCCAGTTTGGTACACATTTCCTATATGGACAAAAAAGGAATTATGCCGTACAACAGCACAGCTATCCCAAGTACAGTTCTGGCATAAAACACATTGCTTTTGCCACTATCCAAGAGGGCTTGTTACCAGACATTTCTGGAGAAACTTATCTACAATCCAGTAAGAGGACCAAAGATGAGCATCTTAACAAGAATCCCAGGAAATAAATTTTGTAATCAAAGTAATTTACAGGAAGGACTCTGCCCACTAGAGTTCACAAGTGAGTATTTACTGTAGCTGAGTAGGATGTTCAGGGAGCATGTGTAATTAAAGGGCATACCTAATATGCTTATTACTTGAAGATCTCAGAATAAAATACATAAAAAATAATTATTTACTTAAAAGTCAATCAGAAGTGGAAGTATCTAAGTCCATAAATTCTTAAATTTCAGACACCTACTCCTATAAACAGAAGATCTGCTACAATTAACAGATGCAGCCGTAATTCAGATTCATATGGTTGTGTCATATCAATCACTCCACTTAATGCTTCAAATATCACCATATGCCCTTACCCCATGGAGGCTGTTGCTTGAGCTCTGACTTGTGTAGTGCACACATGAACTATTTCAGTGGGCAGAGAGGATTATGCAGAGTTAGTTCATGCACAATGATGAAGTAAAGACAGTCTCTCTCCTTTAGATCCCACTGTCGTCCTGACATGTAGGCCTGGCATGAAACACACCATACATGAGTCAGCGAGGCAGGGGTATCAGCCTTGATGGCTCAGAACTATGTTAATATACGGGATTACACGAAAAATATGAGGCAGTCTTTCCATTTTGGCAAAAACAGGTGTAGTTCCAATGTGAATAATAACAAAGAGGTGATAAATTGAAGGGTATGTAGAGAAGATGAACAGAACCAGTAATCATTTTGAAAACAATACAAAGCCTTAACAATAAGGGGAGAAAATCTGTGTACAACAAAAACAAGAGAGATGATGGTTATTCCTAAAACATGCAAAATGTTAAGTTGCTGAGTGAAGACAGATCAATTATTCTTGGTCGATGAGAATAAGAAGACAGAATGACAGCAGGGAACACCAAGGTTAAATATTAGGCAAAACTCTACAACTGGAGGAATGCTAGCAACGTAGAGAGGCTGCCGGGAGGGGAAAGGAAATGACGGCCTGTGGAGGAGGTCAGGGTTAAAACTCCACACCTGCCTAATTACAAATGGGATTATTCCTGCCACAGTTCGGGGAAGGAGAGAAAAGTGCCATTAGAGAGGTCTCTGACAAAAACAAGGAGGCTGAACACCTGCTCATCCACATTTTTAACCCTCCAGAATAAGTGAAAGCTGTGCCCACTGGACAGAACTGCTGACATTTAAACCCCACCACGTGCCCCTGAAAGCGGCCTGTGCATGCTGCAGCAGGCAGGAAGGCGACAATGGCGGCTTGTTTCAGCGAACAGAAACACAAAGCCAGCTGGGCAGTGGCTCTGGGGCGGGTAATATACACCACAACCACAAACAGTGTTTCTTCCTGCCTGGAATGCTCTCTGATATTTTTCAGGCTTAATTCAAATGTTTCTTTGAGTTCGAAACAGTAGAGCATATTATTTGATGTTAAACAACGTAAAGCATTTAAGCTTGATTAGCGTGACTCAGAAACTTTTCATCATTTTCAGGAAGGTTCTAAGGGCTTGCTGACAGCTCTGGGAAATAGCTTTTTTCCAGATTTTCACTGCAAATAATGATTGACCACTGGCCTCTGTGTTTCAAGGCCTAATGAAGGCAGCAGGGTACATGACAGAACTTTCATTAACTAGCTGAGGAATCCTGCGTTGAGGAAGCCCCTCCTTCTGCGATCCCTTTACACCTCAGATAGCTGATGCCGCTCATGTCCACTGTGACCCCACACACTAAGGCCAAAGCCTTCTGCTCTCTTTTTCTGAAAGATGATGGCATGTGGTGTGCCATCTTTGGTCCAATTTTCTCCATGAGGTAGAAGTCACTTTAGTGAATGAATTCATGTTTGAAAATACATTCTAAGAGCTGACAGATTTAAGGATTATAATAATAGTCCCCAAAGGAATCTCATAATTCAGGATCTGGAAGACAAGTAGGATATCTGGTTCAAACGCTTCACTCTATGAAGAGGCTGGCTGACTTGTTAAAGCCTTCTAGTGAGTTGCAGGCAAACCTGGAATTAGAACTCAGAAGCTGGGATTAGAGCTCAGACTCTTCTAAATTTTTTTCCATACACCAGTTCAAGAAACAAACTTTTAAAAAATGTGGCCACTGAGACAGCGCCTCTGGCTCAAAAGGGTAGGGCGCTAGCCTCTTATGCTGGAGGTGGCGGGTTCAAATCCAGCCCCAGTCAAAAAAAAAAAAATGTGGCCACCAATAAGCATTATAAACAATAAACTCTCCCAAAAGACAATCAGACAGCCACAGGTAAAAAGTTTCCATTGGTTTTTTTTTTTTTTTTTTTGAGACAGAGTTGCTCTGTCACCCCAGCAAGAATGCAGTGGTGTCATAATAGCCCCCTGCAGCCTCAAACTCTTGGGCTTGTGATCCTCCTGCCTCAGCCTCCTGAGGAGCTGGGACTACAGGTGTATACCACAAAGTCTGGCTAGTTCTTCTATTTTTAGTAGAAACAAGGTCTAGCTCTTGCTCAGGCTGATCTCAAACTTTTCTTACCCATCTTTGCTTCTACAACAATAAATTCTGGTTGTAGTTTAAATGTAACTGAAATTATGCCATGAGGTTTTGAGAAATCTTGATCTATTTTCAAGCATAGATTCTGGAGAAACAGTTTGTCTATGTTTAGAGCGGATGCTTAGACATGCTCGGGTCAGTCTGAGTTGGGTGCTACCTCATGCTCAATTAATAAAAAACTAAACAACTCTAAAAAACTCCTGGAATAAAATAGTAAATCCTATTAGATAAATTAAAGATTCCTAGCATTCTTTCTTTTAGTGAAGAGAAAAATCTGGATTAAGTTCATAGTAAGATGGTTTCATTTTATTTGGATTTCAAATAACTGGCTAATGATTTTCATTCTGCAAATGTGGATGACATTTTAGCATCGATTCAAACACACTTGATTCATCTATTTTTGTTTGCAAGAAAGTTTGCAATCCAAAAATAAAACTTTAAAAAGCTGGACATAAATTTCTAAGGCCAGTGCCACAATGACCAGTAAAATATTAAAGCATGATGTTCGGCTAACCCATTTCCAAGCTCTACATCATTTTCTGTTTGGGTCCTGCGCTCTGTTTCAAAGTTCATTTTTATAGTGTTCAGGGATAATAGCAACCGTATCATTCACAGGAGCCATGGCCGGTCAATTTCTACAAGGAGTAAATGGAATTTTTCCAAATAGATAAGTTTTAGTGTAGAGAACAAAGACCCCCTGAGGTTAGTATTTCTGAAACAAAATGGCCAAAAATTAAGTTTAGGTAATTTCAAGGGATATTTTTCAAGTGTGACTACCTCAAAATGGGAGGCCTGCTATCTCAAACATGAAATTTTTTAAAGCCCCCAGAAGCAGCAAGCAAAAAAAGATGGGAACAATCAAAATTCCTCTATCACGGCAGAATTTATGATACCCACAGTTGTAAGGAGCAAGATTTTCCCCATACCACCCTCCTGTTCCCACCACTGCTGGAGAGTGTGCTCTTACTCCTTAGCAGAGGTCCCAGAGCCTTATGCCTGTCTCTTTGGATGTCCACGCTTAATTTTACCTATTTTTGTGAATGCTTCTTAAAATAAAGACATATTTACATTTACTCCTAACAAGGACACAATTTGGTTTTCTGTTAATGTTCTGAGCATCAACTCAAGTCCTTGTGCTTCATATGTATAGTTTCCCCCGTTTCCTCTCTTGTTAGTACATAAGCATCGGCTCCTAGCTGTGGTTAGTATGTGGGCTACGCGTCTCCCAATTCGTTACCCTGACAACCCAGAGAAAATGGGCTTTGTGAGAGGGTCTTTGACAGTATGGGAAACTGGCAATAGCAATTTTGGTCAGGCCTGCTCTCATACTTGTGTTCTGATTTGTTATGGAGGTTAAAAAGTGGATAGTAAGTGAGCATGCCCTCATGTGATGCTGATTCCCTACCCAGCACAGTGTTTATGATCTGCTAGTGAGCATAATGGAAGAGGTGGTATACTGAAAGGGTTAAAAACATGGGCTCTGGTGGACTTGGGCAAGTAATTAAACATTCTAAGCCTCAGTTTCCTTATCTATAAAATGAAAATTGTAATTGCATCTAGTTCAGAAAGCTGTTAGGATTAAATAAGGTAATCAGTATTAACTCTCGGAATAGTGCCTAACAGAGTAACTGGTCAGTAAGGAACAGCTGCCAGTGGTGGGAGTGGTGCCATGACCACAGAGCAGCGTCCAGCCTCTCTGTGCCTTTGGAAATTCTTTCCATGCCAAAATGGTCAATGAAAACTTTATTCACTGAGGCAAACTGCTAGCCAAGTATCAGGCAGGATCACAAATACAAACCGTGGGCATTTTCAATGACATGAGAACAAGAGGAAGAAGGTGGGGGGATTTACTTAGGTGCTGTGACATTGATATCTAATGTTCATACCAAACTCTCCTATTTAAACCTTGAACCAAAGACTTACAATTCTTATAAGATGGTGGTCTGCTTTGGAAAGTAGAAAGCATAATGTTTAAGAACAAGGGATCAAACTGGTCTGCTTTGATGGAGTCCTTTTCAATACAAGGACATATTACCCATATTTTAAGCTTTCCCATGGCTCTATGCTAATGCACGCTCACTGTTACATCTAAAATCCCACAACCCTTCCAGCAATTCCATACCCAGTTCTTATTTTAAACTCATTGTATTTATATGCTTATGCCTTTTTCAATAAAGGTTATTTAAAAATAAAAGTATATAAACTTATACACATTGTGAACGCATTATGACTTCCTTTTCATTATAACTTTTATTTATCTGGATCTATAGCATTTGTAGGTATTTTTGCTTAAGTCAAAAAAGGTTTGGGAAGGTGAAAAAGTTCAGATCCCTTAATCTTTTCTCTTGAAAATAAATTATTCATGAAGCTCTCTCCGTCATTCCCAAATGGTCAGGTTTAAACAATTGCTTAAAGTGCTGTTTTTAACTTAAGAACACATTATTCATAAAGCCTACAGCCCAGGAAACACTTAGTTGCTAACTGGTATTTTCATCTAATCAATGACTTCACAGCACTGAAACACACCACAGTGGATGTGCTTCTAGCGTGAAGCCAGTGACACCAAGTGCCTGCCCCTCGTGAACAAAGCAAATTGGTTAATGATCATTTTATAGTACACATATTGCCCTGAAAATCTATTAGAATGTGGCTTAGTCAACCTTATTTGAGATGATTTGGGGGTACTAAGCACAGTGGGAACCTTCCTGTAACAGATTAATGGATCAATTTACTTATTTCAAATCTGTTCTTTTCAAGTCGAAAAACCACTAAAGACTTTGCAAGCAATTGGCTCAATAACAACGAGGCGAGGCAGTGATGCTGGATGTGTGGATCTGGGCCCTTCTCTGTCACGTATGACTCCTGGTCAGTACTGCTGGCTAACTGTAGCAGAGTAGCAAAGCCGACTGAGAGGCAGAGCTGGCGGGGGCTCTTCAGAGGCTCTATGTCTTGGGCTACAGTATGTGCAAAGGCATCACTTTACTTTTTCTTAATCAAAAATCTGAAGCTAAGAAGTAAATAGCAAAACAGTAAGAATTCCAGTAAATAATAAACCCTAGGCAACTCCCGTCTGTTGATACATATTACTCAAATTTCTTGTAAAAAAAAAAAAAAAGTCACTAATTTTAGACTGGTACCAACACTAACACCACCAGCTGAGAATTCTTTTTAAATTAACACCTTTCAAAGTATAGTTTTGTAAACAATAAGGAACTACTGCAGAATAATCAAGCATCAGCAGGTAGCCATCAGAGGTTCAGGAGTCTTTAATGTTCCTTGGTAACTGTGGGTATCCAGAGAGGATGCCCACTGTGCAACTATATGAAGAGGGCATTTCTGCCAATGGTCCCCCAAATCAAGATTTCAGAGACCTGGTAAGAGGAAGTTTTATTTTGCTGAATTTCATGTTATATGCAGGATAGCTAAAAACTCAATGTTATCTCTAACATAAAGAAGAATAAGTTAAAAATTTCTCCATGCCCTTTGTACTCTTCTAGTAAACTTCTGACGAAATAGCTGAAAGTGGTAACTGTGGAGTCCTCTTGTCGGTGACGACATGGCTGCTGCACAACATGATCAAGGGGATGAGAACCTGGACTCTGGACACCGACCGTCCAACTTCAAATCCTTTCTTTGATGGGATCTGAACTAGCTATGTGACCCTGCCCAAGTCACTTAAACTCTCTATGCCTCAGTTTCCCATTTGTAAAAGGTACCAAAAGTAGCACCCTCACAGGGATTTTGTAAGAATTAAATGACCAAAAAGTGCAGAGTACTCAGAAAGACTCCAGCACCTATAAGGTACTACATGAATGCTCCCAGGAACTACAATCGCCTTCACTAGCTGTGTGTCACTATTTAACTTTCTTGCATCTCAGGTTCTTCATCTGTAAAACTGGAATAATAGTATTTTCTTCCAGTGTGGCTAAATAGCAATGTATGTAATGTGCAGGGCACAGGGTCTGGCACATAACATGTGGTTGATATGTGGTGGCTATCATCACTTTTATAATAGTAATCAAATACATTTTTATATTGTTCTTTAGTCTGTATAAGAATCTTTGTACTTGAATAAATAATGTGCCATAAGCCTATTTGAGATATAAACCCTGGACCATTCCAATTTGTGGGTGTTAATTTAAGATTTTTAAATTGCGTGGTACTATTTTCAGAACTACACTTCCCCAAGAAATCGCTCTTAAATGTATCCTCTGTAACACCACCACTGTGAATAAACAAAAATACTCAATGGCTACTTAAAGTGGATAACTGTAGAATTAAACTGAAGTATATGATTTTTAAACATATTAGTTCTGCTTTCGTTATTAGGTTGCATTTATAGCAGACTCCAGTTCAGAAAACATTTCTGTCTCATCACTCTTGTACTCAGGGATTAGAATTGGCCTTAAGATAAACAGATATTTATGGTTATAAGAATCCTAGTACTAAGAACCAAAAGTTGTTTTTTTTTTTAGACAGAGTCTCACTTTCTTGCCCCCAGTAGAGTGGTGTTACAGTTCACAGCAACTTCAAATTCTTGGGATCAAGCGATCCTCTTGCCTCAGCCTCCCGAGTAGTTGGGACTACAAGCACCCACCAAAATGCCCACCTATTCTTTAGAAATGGGGGTTTGCCTTTGCTCAGGCTGGTCTCAAATTCTTAAGTTCAAGCAATCTACCCGCCTCCACCTCCCAGAGTGCTGGGAGTACAGGTGTGAGCCACTGCACTTGGCCCCCCCCTTATTTTCTAAGGGAAAAAAACCCAGTGCATTGAGTGGTAGGCCCAAGGTCACACTATTACTTAGGGGCAGAAATGGGGCGAGAATTTTGCTTTGTTTCTGGCTCCAAGTCCACCTTTCTTCCCATTATTTTATAGGGCTCCCAAATGGAAACACTGCATTTGTGAATCCAGCGTTTGCACTCCTGGGTACTTAGTTACTATTCTGTCTTTAACCACAGTACACACAAACACACACACACACACACAGTGGGATGAGAGACTCTACAACAGAAAGAGATGAACACATTGGTTCTCTTTGCTGGGACAAGATAAGCTTGGATTTTTAATTTTTGTGCATATTTAAGTGTATATTCATTATTATTCTAACATCTTAAATGGAGTTTTCTTCTTGTATTTAGTACTTTAAGAGCCAACATCACATTTTAGAAAACGATTTTTCTTATACAATCATAGTAAGGAAGTCCAGAGCTTTTGAGTAAAGTTTCCCAATTTCTAGGTGGCAAGGGAGGGTGAGCCTGTTGCACCATGATTCACTTCCTGCCCACCGGGTGGCTGCTATCCTGGCCCACAGGGATTCAAGAATGAGCAAGATGGCCCTGACACACGACTGGACGGGGCAAGATGAGGTGGTGAGGCACACACACCACGTGTGATGCTCAACATGGTGGAGGTGACACAAGGAGCAGCTCCCTTGAGGGTGGTCAGAAAGGCCACCAAGGCAACACCGAACTTGATGGAGTCAGCATAATTTTAGATCTCTCTCAATCTCCTAGAAATAAGACAGAGCAACTACAAGTAATGAATACTGAATTCTCTGGTAAAACTTGATTTAAAAGATCCCCCATGAATCACAGGATACAAATGGGCAGGACTGTCCAGGGTCAGCAGTTACGAGAATGGGTGGTTGGGGGGTAGGGCACAAACGGCTGTACCACAAGGTCCCAGGAAATACCCACCCCTGAAGAAAAGGCCCCACTGTTCTCAGACAAATGGGTCTGGGAGCAGCAGGCAAAATGGGTGAGGTCCCCTCAGGGTCTGAGTGCAGATGATCACAGACCCCGGCCATGTGGTCACTGAGGGCCACAGAACCATCCAGCAAACACGCTACTCAGAAAGGCAGATCCTCCTCTGAGAGCATGTCGCTGTAGCAGAAGTCAAAGAGAACAAACTGGGTAAGAAACTCAGAAAGGTGGGGCACAGGCCCCCCAGAACAAGTCAGAGCAGCAAGCATGGCATCTGAAGGCTGGGTGAGCGCTGCGGTCCCTCCTGGGGCTGGGAAGGCCGTCCTGGCTACCGTGTTCCTGCTGCAGAACGGCCCTGCACAGAAAGGCGACAACCTGGAAATATGAGCCCACCCTACTCAATACTGCATGAGAAAACAAGGTGAACCTGAACAGAATGACAGTCTACAGGACCGCTAACAGTGACCACACGCAGATAAAAACTAACTGATTACTTCAAACCAAGCTGGAATAAATTAAGTAGACGACTCACTGATACTTTGAAACAAATAACATGAATCAGCAAGAGATGTTCTCAGAAGTGAGATGGACAAAAACATGAACTGAGAAGTAACAAAACCCAGCAAAAATGTGAGGGGAAAAAACATCAGAAATGAAGACCAAATTAAAAGAAACCTAAGAGCCAAGAACCGTCACAGGAAGCACAGTAGAGAAATGGAGGCTAGGAGGAGAACGGCACAGAATACGGCAATGACACAGCGTAGAGCCTGTCTAGATCCTGATAAAAACAAACTCTACCTGCAGTTTAAAGGCATAGGGAAATGTGAATATAGATGGAGTATTAGAGGCATGAGGGAATCACAGTGCCAACAAGAGAAAAGCAAAGCAAAAAAGAAAGAAAGAAATGATAAAGAAAACATGGTCAAATGGTGGGGATTTGGAACTGGTTCCTTTCCTACTCCACTTGTATGCATGTTTAAAATTTTAATAATGAACAGTATTGTTGGGGGTACGGGTGCTCACCACACAGAGATCCAGGAGGAGCAGAGCAGGAAGAAGGCACAGGGAAAAGGCCAAGCTAGAACAGGGTAGGGTCAGGGGGAGGTAGGATGAGAGGAAGGTATAGAAGCGGGAGGGACGAGATCACATAGGCTTTTGTAGACCAGTAAGAGGAATTTGGAGCTTACTCTGAACATGATGAGAAGCCATGGGACGCAATTAAAGCTATGCTATGAAATGCTGCTTTGGCTGCTTTGTGGAGTGGCTAGAATGGAAGCAGAGAGACTGCTGAGGAGGGTCTTCAGGAGCCCAGGTGCGAGATGGGGGTGGCTTGGAACTGGGTGATATTAGTGGTGACAAAGAAGGGAAGGATGTGAGAGGTAATATAGAGAGGTTGCAAATGGATTAGATGGGAGGCTGAAGAGAGATACTTGCTTTTGGATTTCAGTCTTGTCATAACTGCCTGCCTGATTTTAACCCTTTCCCAGGGTTAAATGACAGGAAACTTTGCAGCTCTCTGGTTAAACTCTATGCAAAGGAGCATGCATCTCTAAAAAAGAATTTCTTTTTTTTTTTTTTTTTTTTGAGACGGAGCCTCAAGCTATCCCCCTGGGTAGAGTGCCATGGCATCACAGCTCATAGCAACCTCCAACTCCTGGGCTCAAGCGAGTCTCCTGCCTCCGCCTCCCAAGTAGCTGGG
>CAUYQV010062453.1:0-17899 GCA_963574575.1 Galagoides demidoff
AAATTGTCTACTTTCAGAGATAATAGCTATCACATTTTTTATATTTGGTATGGTAAAAAAGACTTAATGCTACCACACACAAATATATTTTAAAATGAATTCTTTTTTTTTGGAGACAGAGCCTCAAGCTATTCCCCTGGGGAGAGGGTAGAGTACCATGGCATCACAGCTCATAGCAACCTCCAACTCCTGGGCTCAAGCGAGTCTCCTGTCTCTGCCTCCCAAGTAGCTGGGACTACAGGCGCCCACCACAACGCCTGGCCATTTTTTGGTTGCAGCCATCATTGTTGTTTGGCGGGCCTGGGCTAGGGATTCAAACCGGCCACCTTAGGTGTATGTGACTGGCGCCTTAGCCATTTGAGCCACAGGTGCCGAGCCCAAAATGAATTCTTAAAATACTTGTTTAAACATTTAACTGGCCAGGCTACTACAAATTGAACTTCCCATTTCTATGAGGATTTGCATGTTCCGAAATATGTTAATGGCAAACTGCAAGACACAAGTCAATCCTTTCCACAAGATTAATTTCTCACAAACTATACACAGATTGTGTACCATCTGTGAAAGATCTTTTGATCAGTGTATGAAGTCTAACAATTAAGTTTGCAACTTGTCACCACCATGCACTTACCTTGGTAGCACTATACAACCACTTGGTAAAATTTCATAACCTTAGTATATCAGTGTCTCACAGCTGTGTTTGTGCCAATGTGTGGTGGTGTCTTGCTGAATGGCGTTCATCATTGTTGTTGCATGTTTTGGGGTGCCCTTATGAGAATGTTAGAGCTTGAATTAGAACAATTATCAAACATTTGTAAATTTGTTAAACTTAGCAAGAGTAGAAATGAAATCAGTGACATGTTAATCCAAGTTTATTGGGATAAAGCCATGAAGAGAATGGCGGTGTACAAACGGAGGAAAGAAAGTGTCACTGATGAAGTCAGTGCAGCCGGTAATGGAACAGACCTTACAAAAACATTGCAAAAACTCATCAAATTGTATGTCAAAATCATCAGTTGACTGTGAGAAGTATAGCAGACCAAGTAAATATGGATAGAGAAAGGAAAAATCCTTTTTTTTTTTTTTTTGAGACAGAGCCTCAAGCTTTCCCCCTGGGTAGAGTGCTATGGCATCACAGCTCACAGCAACCTCCAGCTCCTGGGCTCAAGTGAGTCTCCTGCCTCAGCCTCCCAAGTAGCCGGAACCACAGGCACCCGCCACAACGCCCGGCTATTTTTTGGTTGCAGCCGTCATTACTGTTTTGATGGGCCCAGGATGGATTCAAACCCGCCACCTTAGGTGTGTATGGCTGGCGCCTTAGCCACTTGAGCCACAGGCACCCAGCCAGGAAAAATCTTAAGTGTAGCTCTTGGCCAACAACTCGTGGCTCTTGCATCACAACAATGCACAAGTTCCCACAGCACTGTCTGTGAGGGAATTTTTAGCCAGTAAACTGAGAACTGTACTGGAACACCCTCCCTATTCATCTGCTTGGCCCCCAATGACTTTTTTCTTTACAAAAGAGAAAGGAAACAGTGAAAGAAGGACATTTTGATGACATTCAGAATATCAAGGATAATATGACAATAGATCTGATGGTCATTCCAAAAAAAGAGTTCCAAAATTACTTTAAAGGGTAGACTAGGAGCTGGCACTGGTACATAGCTTCCCAAGGGGAGTACTTTGAAGGTGACTATACTGATATTCAGCAATGAGGTATGTAGCACTTTTTCTGGAATGAATCAGCAAACGTAACTGTCAGACCTCATATATGGAAAGATATATTTTCTAACTCCTAAAGTAGAACAAATACTATTTTCCCTCTCCCAGTTTTTTCTTCTAAATTCCCACTATCATAGCTTTTTCTAAAGTGAATCACAATATGAGTAGTTCAAACACCCTCCAGTAATTCCTCACACAAAAGTCATTGGCTCCTTCCAGAGTTACAGCCTTTAAGTGAAAAACATGTACACTTCATTATTAGATTGTATTTAAGGACATGTGACCTCAGCTCTGACTGCTAACTTCCTAACTAGTGAATTTTGTCAACTAGTAAGTGATTCTCACTATTGTATTAGAGCTATGTCTCATAACAGTTATTTTAAAACTAAAAATAACAACCCCCCCTCCAAACCCAGAAAAACACAAACACGTCTAATAAAGCTACAGTTTACATAAGATGGTACACTGGAAAGAGGACGTGGCTTTGCAGTCAGATCCCACACCTCCATCTTCCCAGTTTTGTGACTGGGCAAATTTTCTAATTCTCAGTTTTCTAATCTATGAAAAAGGGATGATGATATCTAACTCATAGGGTTGCTATGAAGACTGAGTTAATAAATGTCTTACCACATTCCAAATACCAGCTAAATGGTGGTTTAATTATTAATAACTACTATCCACTCTTTTTCCAAAAGAATTTAAGAAAGCCATTATTAAAATTGTGGATAGTCTAGATCAATGCCCTTAGGCTTGGTGCCCGTAGCTCAGTGAGTAGGGTGCCAGCCACATACACTGAAGGTGGCAGGTTCAGGCCCGGCCTGGGCCTGCTAGACAACAACAACTGCAACCCCCCCAAAATGGCTGGGCATTGTGGCGGGTACCTGTGGTCCCAGCTACTTGGGAGGCTGAGGCAAGAGAATCGCCTAAGCCTAAGAGTTGGAGGGCGATAAAGTGAGACTCTGTCTCAAAAAAAAAAAAAAAAAGATCAATGCCCTTAGAAATACCTTTAGCTGCTCGTTTGTAGCTGGGAAATCCTTCTTGGTTCCACATTAAGCTTCTTGTTAAAAATCAAGTATTATTTGTTAGAAAGCCCAATTAAATAAGTCTTTCATCTATTATGATAAATATACATCCTAATAAAAAAATAAAATTAAACAATCTTTAGAGTCACTTTAAAGCAGTTCAACCAGCTGGGTGCACTGACTCATGCCTGTAATCCTAGGATGGGAGGTTGAGGCGGGTAGATTGCTTAAACTCAGGAGTTTGAGACCAGCCTGAGCAAGAGTGAGACCCTGTCTCTACTAAAAGTAGAAAAAAATTAGCTGGGGGCTGTGGCAGGCACCTATAATCCCAGACACTTGAGACGCTTGAGGTGAGAAGATGGCTCAAACCCAGGAGTTTGAGGTTGCTATAAGCTATGATGCCACAGCACTCTACCCAGGGTGACAGAGTCAGACTCTTTGTAAATGACATAAAGAATAATATACCTACTTGTTATCTCTGTGTGAGGCAATCACTTGTGCACAAAAATTTTAATAACTGGAACATTTTACCAATAGGGACCAACTCATTTAGTTAAGTGTCTACATGAAGTGAATATAATACAAATACTACACAGGAGGAAAAAAACAACTCTTGCTGTATAACCCAAGAACCAACAGATCTATTTTTGCATAGTCTAATAACCTTTCCTTAGAAATATTAAAATTTAACAATTCCTTCTGTTCTACCTTTTTTTTTTTTTTTGCAGTTTTTGGCTGGGGCTGGGTTTGAACCCACCACCTCCTGCATATGGGGCCGGCGCCTTACTCCTTTGAGCCACAGGTGCCACCCCGTTCTACTATTTTAATCTAATTTAAATATATAGGATGTAGCAATAAATGTTTGTCTGATATATAAATGAAAGATAGCATAACTGCATTACATTTTAGTGTGGCAGAGGGTAGGGATTGGTAGAGGTGATACCGACCTGATAATTGGCAGAGTCACACTTTAGTCCTCAAGAGTTTTCTTCAGTTAAAATTTGGGACAATTGACAAATACATTTAAAATGCCATCAGCAAGGTGGAAAAGTGTCCAATGCTGCAAAAAAAAAAAAAAAAAAAAAATTGTTGTCCATGTGATCATAGTGTAAAAATTTGGTAAATCCCATTAATGTCAACTGTCATTATAGCTGGTGAAACCTGACAAATGTAGGTTCACACTGACAAGAAAGAAGAAAATAGTTCTTTAATTGAAGTTGAAAAAATAGGAAAAATGTCAGGAATCTGAATTCCTTCTTGGAACTATAATTAAGGAAGGAGGGGGCCTTTTAAAGCTTTTAAATTCAAGATGCTCACTGCTACTGCAAACACTAATGTCTGAATGTCACTAGAAGAAACCTGACTTTCTGGCTTGGAGCCTGTGGCTCAAGTGGCTAAGGCGCCAGCCACATACACCTGAGCTGGCACGTTCGAATCCAGCCTGGGCCCACCAAACAACAATGATGGCTGCAACCAAAAAATAGTTGGGCATTGTGGCGGGAGCCTGTAGTCCTGGCTACTTGGGAGGTGGAGGCAGGAGACTCGCTTGAGCTCAGGAGTTGGAGGTTGCTGTGAGCTGTGATGTCACAGCACTCTACCCAGGGCGATAGCTTGAGGCTCTGTCTCAAAAAAACAAAAAAAAGAAAATGACTTTCTCTCCTTTCTTTAATTAACAAAATCCCATTTATAAGGCCTGGCCAGTGGCTCATGCCTATAATCATAGCACTCTGGGAGGCCAAGGCTGGTGGATTGCCTGAGCTCAGGAGTTCAACCCCATCTTTAAGGGCATTGTGTGGTGGGCACCTATAGTTCCAGCTACTTGGGACGCTGAGGCAAGAGGATCGCTTAAGCCCAAGAGTCTGAGGTTGCTGTGAGCTATAATACCACAGTACTCTACTGAGAGCGACAAAGTGAGACTCTGTCTCAAAAAAACAAACAAAAATAATAACCCCTCCCCCCAAAACAAACAAACAAAAACCCCAAAAGCCTATTTACTTAAATCATCATGACTTATGCACACTTACAGAAATATCATTAACAACTGAAATTTCAATCAGCCAACTTCATATAAAAATATTGTATGACAATCCATAAATAAAGCAACTTCTTATTATCTCAACTTTGTCTATAAGGCCAATTAACACAATCCCAACTTCTAGTCTTTTGCATTTATATCCAAATATTAAATGTTGGTGCTGGGCATGGTGGCTCACACCTGTAATCCTAGCATTCTGGGAGGCCAAGGCAGGTAGATTGCTTAAGCTTAGGAGTTTGAGACCAGGCTGAGCAAAAATGAGACCCCATCTCTACTAAAAATAGAAAAACTAGCTTAGTATTGTGGTGGGCACCTGCAGTCCCAGTTACTGGGGAGACTGAGGCAAGAGGATTGTTTGAACCCAGTAGTTTCAGGTTGCTGTGAGCTATGATAACATAGCACTCTAGGGTGACAGAGTGAGACTGTCTCTAAAAAAAAAAAAAAAATATATATATATATATATATATTAGGCTTGGCACCTGTAGTTAAGTGGTTAGGGTGCCAGCCACATACAACAAGGCTGATAGGTTTGAGCCTGGCCCTGGCCTGCTAAACAACAATAACAACTGCAACAAAAAAAATAGCTGGTTGTTATGGTGGGGACCTGTAGTCCCAGCTACTTGGGAAGCTGAGGCAAGAGAATCACTTAAACCCAAGAGTTTGCTGTCAGCTGTGATGCCACAGCACTCTATTGAGGGAGATGTAGTGAAACTCTGTCTCAAAAAATATGTGTGTGTGTGTGTGTGTGTGTGTATAAATATATACAACATGTTGGATCATATTTAAATTTTGTATGTTTTCCTAACACATTGGATCATATTTAAATTTTGTATATTTTCCTAACATGTTGGATCATATTTAAATTTTGTATGTTTTCCTAACAGTACACTAGATCTAGCCTTAATTTTATTTGATACAATGTGTTTTTTGTCCGTATTTTAAGTCACTAGGTCTGAAATAGGGCCAGTGTCAAAGTGAGAAATAACATAGCAATAAATTCAGTCAGTTCATTCAACCAAGAATCAGTCATTAAGCTAATTATGACTCTCTCAACTTAGGAGAGGAAGCGTGGGTTTGTTGTACAGTCAAGAATACAGAACCCTCAACATATAGGCAAACCAACAAATAAATTATTCTAACAATTTCTACTCAGACAAATGTTGTTTCTCGGCACATATTCCTTATTAGAAATATGACTGCCAGATTTCTGACATGCCACATCATAATCTACTATAGACTTATTTCCTCCTTATCTTTCACATGGTCTGTTCCTTGTCATTGTCATCATCCATTAAATGACTTTGAAAGACAAGATTATTTCAACTAGATCTTAGCTCATTCCTTCCAAGACCCAGCTTTCTTTAGAAAAGTTGTGAACAAGTTGATAGGATACATTATCATATACTCTGGTACAGCAATATAAAGCTTTGTAGTTTTCTCAATAAAAAATACATGTATAAATATATATAATAAAAATATATAAAGTTATACATATTTTAAAACCCTGGAAAAATAAGCCCATTTATGGGCTAAGTCTGAAACATTTATATGTTATCAGTAAGTGATTTAAAATGAATTTTCTCAGCATTCCATGTGGTCTATTCATAGCCTTTGTCTTACCAAGTCAGGCCCAATAGGAAGGAAAGCATGAGTCTTTCTAGATGAATTTTCATGTGGCAACAGTAAGAAGAGTTATGGGTATCGAGAAGCACCCCTCACACACACTGTATCTCCTTAACTGTATGTTGATTTTGCCCTGAAGTATGGTGGTGTGGCTTGGGCTCTGCTTATTTTAGCCTGACCCTTTCCCCTCTGTGGATAATACCCAAGCTCTACTCATTCTGGTTCTGGTTATACTTCTTCCTTCTTGAAAGAGTCTCAGTCTCTGCTCTGGAATTCTGAATTAATTCCCTAACAGGCATGCTGCCCTTTCACCATGTAGAGATTCCGTGGCAGAAACAGAAACACCCTAAACAGCTTCTCTAACTATGTAAGCAGAAGGGCAGGGCAGGGCAGGGCAGGGCGGAGTACAGCAAGTTGTTTGTCTCATATCTGGTTGTGAGTATATCTTTATATGGAACTAAAGGCTTAATTTTGTTCCAAGTGGTGGGTAACATGGAACACAAAACAGAAAGTAACATTTTCAGATGACTCTTAGTTCTGAAAGAAACAAAAATACATACAGATGTATTTTTAAAAAATCAAACAGGTTGCATTCTGGGAGGCTGAGGCAGGTGGATTACTTGAGCTCAGGAGTTTGAGACCAGCCTGAGCAAGAGTGAGACCCCATCTCTTAAAAAAACAGCCAAGTGTTATGGCAGGCGCCCGCAGTCCCGGCTACTTGGCAAGCAGAGGCAAGAGGATCACTTGAGCACAAGAGTTTGAGGCTGTTGTGAGCTATGATGCCATAGCACTCTACCCAGGGTGACAGAGTGAGACTCTGTCTTTAAAAAAAAAAAAAAAAAAATCAAGGGTGGCCCCATATACCGAGGGTGGTGGGTTCAAGTTCGGCCCTGGCCAAAACTGCAAAAAAAAAAAAAAAAAAATCAACCAGGCTAATATTTATTTATTTATTTATTTTTGGAGACAGAGCCTCAAGCCTCAAGCTATCCCCCTGGGTAGAGTGCCATGGCATCACAGCTCACAGCAACCTCCAACTCCTGGGCTCAAGCGAGTCTCCTGTCTCAGCCTCCCAAGCAGCTGGGACCACAGGTGCCTGCCACAACGCCCGGCCATTTTTTGGTTGCAGCCATCATTGTTGTTTGGCGGGCCCAGGCTGGGGATTCGAACCCTTCACCTTAGGTGCATGTGGCTGGCGCCTTAGCAGCTTGAGCCACAGGCACTGAGCCTGTTCACTGATTTCTTACAGTCCCTTGGGTGGTTAACTTGCAGAGGTTCTGCTATATATTTATTAAGTATATACATTACTATGGTTAACACATGGACCCTAAGTAATTTAACTCAGTGGATGGAGAATCATAATATGTTATGCTGAATATAATGATGTGCCCCAAGTATTACAGAAGAATAAAGATAGGTACCAATGGAGTAGGGATAGAAAGGTTAGTGATAAGTTCCAGAACAGATTCCTGGAGGACATGTCTGAACTGAGAGTCTAAGTAGGATTCAGCCAGGGAAAGGATGGGTTTACAGAAGCAAGAAACTGTGTTGTGTCTGATGCCACAATATGATAAGAGCCATAAGGAGGGAACAGTAAGATACCATAATAACACAATAGACACTCTGTTATAACCTGCCGGCTAAATCTGGAAGGCTTAAAAGTACACAATAACATAAGATGGCAATTTTGACTGAACTCATTTCTTCATTTATAAAATGGGAATAATGATACTTACCTTCTAAAGTTTTTTTTTTTAAATTTTAAGAGATAGAGTATCAATCTGTTGCCCAGGCTAGAGCACCATGGCCTCACAGCAATGTCAAACTCTTGGGCTCAAGCAATCTTCCTGCCTAAGCTTCCCAAGTAGCTAGGACAACAGGAACATACACAATCCACCTAGCTAATATTTTAATAGGGATAGGGTTACACTTTGCTCAAGCTGGTCTTAAACTCCTAGCTTCAGATGATCCTCCTGCCTCAGACTCCCAGAGTACTAGGAATACAGATATGCGCTAACGTACCTGCCCTACTCCTCCTAGAGTTCTTATGAGGTTTTAAAGGAAATAAATCTGTGTTTGGTGGTACAAATCATGGTCTCTTATTTTCTCACCTGGGTAGTTGCCAGTCCATTGCTAATACTGAATCCATTAATTGTTATCTGAATCTGCCCTCTGTTAATCATTTCAATAACTGCTTCTGCAATAGTATTCATAGGAATGACGGGCATGTTAAGAGCTGTGTTACTGCTGTCGGCATTATCCCCTCCATCAGGACATTTCATCTAAAAAAAAAAATACATCATTAGAGAAAAGATACCAAATGAGGTTAACTTTACTCCAATGACAATATTGACTAGGTTCTCACCTTGACAATTTTCACATCTGGCAGACTATCAAGAAATGCTTTGAGGTCGATGCCATTCAGAACTATTCGATTGTCATAAATGTGCCCATTGGACTTAAAATCGATAACTGCTTTTTTCTAATGAAAAAAATAGTTTCAGACATTCTGTTAGGATGAGCATGGACAATATCAATGAAATAAGTGACTATAGTTCTTTAAAATCTCCCATAGCGCTGTTATAGACCTACCTTCAGGTGAGGAAACATATTAGCATGATCACCAATAAAGAAAGTGTGGGGCATATAAGCCAATTTCTCTGAATACTGCTCAGCAACTTCAGCTGGTGAAGTTTCCTGATCCGTGATGATATAATCCATGAAAAGCGCACCACTAGTTCCAGGGTATCCCAGCCACATTGCCTAAAGAAAAACAGATCCCAGATTAAAAACTGATTAAGTATATTTACCACTTTTTTGTTTTTGTTTTTGTTTTTCAGACAGAGTCTCACTGTGTCACCCTCCGTAAAATGCTATGGCATCATAGCTCACAGCAACCTCCAACTCTTGGACCCAAGTGATTCTCTTGCCTTAGCCTCCCAAGTAGTAAGACTACGGGTACCCACCACAATGCCTGGCTATTTTTAGAGACGGGGTCTTGCTCTTGCTCAGGCTGGTTTCGAACTCGTGAGCTCAGACAACCCACCTGCCTCAGCCTGCCAGTACTAGATTACAGGTGTGAGCCATGCACCTAGCCAAGTACACTTATCTCTTAAAAAAGAAAAAAAAAAGTACAGGTCAGCAAGATGGCTCACACCTATAATCCTACCACTCAGTGAAGCAAAGGTGGGAGGATCCCTTAAGGTTAGGAGTAACAGAACAACCTGATCAAGAATAAGACCCCATCTCTACTAAAAATAGAAAAAAAAACAGCTGGGTGTCATGGTGAGAACCTGTAGTACCAGCTACAGGTTAGGAGGCTGAGGCAGGAGGATTGCTTAAGCTCAAGAGTTCAAAGTTGTTCTGAGCTATGATGATGCCATGGCACTTTCCCCAAGACAACACAGTGAGAATCTGTCTCCCCCCCAAAAAAAAAAAAAAAGCCAGGTGCAGTGGCTGACCCCTGTAATCCTAACACTCTGGGAGGCTGAGGCAGGTGGACTGCTTGAGCTCACAGGTTAGAGACCAATCTGAGCAAAAAAGCTAGACCCTGTCTCTACTAAAAAAGAAAAAAATCTAAGGCAAGAGGATCACTTGAGCCCAAGAGTTAGAGGTTGCTGTGAGGTATTGTGCCATGGCACTCTACCCAGAGTGACAGCTTGAGACCCAGTCACAAAAAAAAAAACAAAACAAACAACAACAAAAAAAACTATACTTATCTCTAAATTCATCATCAAATAATCAAACACACTAATATGTACAGCTTTTTGTATATCAATCGTACCTTAATAAACGTTTAAAAAAAAACACAACATTCATCAAAAGCAGCCAAAATTACGTAAATAAATGAGGGTTTACTTCTTTAGACAAGAACAATCCAGAGTAGTATTTTAGACTAACCTTCTAAGTGCTAAAATGTTGTTCAAATTTATAAGACAGAGCAACCATTTATACTCAACCATGAATTGCATACCTCCACATACATATAGCTATAGGCCTTGTGTTCTACACTCAATCTTCTTTATCCCTGTTCATGTCAATAACTTAAAAAAAAAAAAAAGGCGGCACCAGTAGCTCAGTGGGTAGGGCACTGGCCACATACACCGAGGCTGGCAGGTTTGAATCCAGCCAGGGCCAGCTAAACAACAATGACAACTGCAACAAAAAAACAGCCAGGTATTGTGGCAGGTGCCTGTAATCCCAGCTACTTGAGAGGCTGAGGCAAGAGAAGCACTTAAGACCAAGAGTTTGAGGTTGCTATGAGCTGTGATGTCATAGCACTCTACCAGGGTAATAGCTTGACACTCTCTCTCGAAGAAAAAAAAAGAAATACAGGGTGGCGCCTGCAGCTCAAACAGCTAAGGCGCCAGCCACATACACCAGAGCTAGCAGGTATGAATCCAGCCCGGGCCTGGCAAACAATGACAACTACAACCAAAAAAGAGCCGGGCATTATGGCAAGCACCTGTAGTCCCAGCTACTTGGGAGGCTGAGGCAAGAGAATCACTTAAACCCAGGAGTTTGAGGTTGCTGTGAGCTGTGACGCCACAGCACTCTACCCAGGGCAATAGCTTGACGCTCTCTCAAATAATAATAATAAATAAAAATTTTTAAAAAATCAAGCTGGGCACAGTGGCTCAGTTGAGGCTGAGATGGGTGGACTGCCTGAGCTCACGGGTTCAAGACCAACCTGAGCAAGAGCGAGATCCTGTCTCTAAAAATAGCCAGGTGTGTGGCAGGCAGCTGTAGTCCCAGCTACTGAGGAAACTCAGGCAAGAAGATCACTTGAGGCTAAGATTTTGAGGTTGCTATTAGCTATGATACCATGGCATTCAACCCCAGGGTAACTGAGACTGTCTCAAAAAAAATAATAATAATAATCAAGCATGTCTGACTTATCTTGTTTCACATGTCAGTTAACAGGGGGCGGGGGGAGAAACACAGCTTTGTCTTTTTAGCACAGTATATGTTAAAAGCCATCACTACCATGCTTCCCCGAAAATAAGACCTACCTAAAAACTGAGCCTTAGCAGGATTTCTATGCATTTACTAAATATAAGCTTTACCCGATAATAAGACCTAGTGATGGGCATGGCTATGCAGTATATCTGCACAGCCATGCCATGCATTTCAGTGCACAGCGGTAAGAATACTAGAATACCTTTTATCTGCCACAGCTCCTTTCTCTGAGCCGTTCACACTTGCACAGGTGCCCGTGTGGTAACCATGGTCTCAGGCATCCTATTGCACATGCACAAATGGCTAGGGGAAAGGAGTTCACGTATCACTAGCACCAGCCCCACCAACAAGGTTGGTTCCCCCTGTCAAGTTCCAGAAGAAGATGACTTAACTGTATTTGAGTAAATGTAGATGGTTGTATTATACTTAATAAAAAAATAAGACATCCCCTGAAAATAAGCCCTATTGTGTCTTCTGGAGAAAAAATAAATATAAGACAGTGTCTTATTTTTGGGGAAACATGGTATTAATTCCTTTACCTGTATAGGAGCCGGCCTAAGAGCAAAAAGTTCATTTCGAGCACCCTTGGTATAACCATTCATATTTACAAGGATATGAATTCCATCCTGATGGATGCGATCAGCTGCTTTTCCATTGCATGGAATCTATGGAATAGAAAACAAGACCTCACTATATGTATAATCTCAGATTAGTTCACTTAGCTTTAATAGCATTAAACAGAATTAAAATTCTCAGATGCAAAAGTGGCAATACAAATTAACTACAATAATGCAGGCCAAAAATATGACTAAGTGCCATTAATATGGACCCAAATCATTAAAGAAACATAATACAGAGAAAAGAGAGTTTATTTCTGGATTAAATGTATGAGAAACAGGGTTTTATAGAGAAACTAGTATTTGAAATGGGCCTTCAACAATAAATAGTTTTTTTTTTTTTTGAGACAGGGTCTCACTATGTCACCCTCGGTAGATAGAGTGCCATAGCATAACAGCTCACAGCAACCTCCAACTCTTGAGCTTAAGTGATTCTTTTGCCTCAGCATCCCTGGTAGCTGGGACTACAGGTGCCCACAACACCGGGCTACTTTTTTGTTACAGCTGTCATTATTGTTTAGCAGGCCTGGGCCGGGTTCGAACCTGCCAGCTCCGATGTATGTGGAATGGCACCCTAACCACGGAGCAACAGGCACAGAGCCCAATAAACAGAAGTTTAAGGGAGTTTGACAGAATACAATCTCAGTAGGAAACAGTAGAAATAAAGAACCAGAGTGAAGTACAACACAGGTTTACAAAATGTTGAGTGGCTGAGTGTAGCATTCATGCCTGTAATCCTAGAACTCTAGGAGGCTGAGGCTGGTGGATTGCCTGAGCTCAGGAATTCAAGACCAGCCTGAGTAAGAGTTAAGACCTCATTTCTAAAATTAGCTCACCATTGTGGTGAGCGCCTATAGACCCAGATACTCAGGAGGCTGAGGCAAAGGAATCCCTTGAGCCCAAGAGTCTGAGGTTGCTGTGAGTTATGACACCACAGCACTCTATCAAGGGTGACAAAGTGAGACTTTGTCTCAAAAAAAAATAGGGGCTGGGTGCAGTGGCTCACGCCTGTAATCCTAGCACTCTGAGAGGCCAAGGTGGGTGAATTGCCCTGAGCTCACAGGTTCAAGACCAGCCCGAGCAAGAGCAAGACCCCCATCTCTAAAAATAGCTGGGCATTGTGGTGGGCACCTGTAGTACCAGCTACCTGGGAGGCTGAGTCAAGAGAATTGCTTAAGTCCAAGAGTTTGAGGTTGCTGTAAGCTTTAACACCATGGCACTCTACGAAGACTCTGTCTCAAAAAAAAAAAAAAAAGGCTTGGCACTTGTAGCTCAAGCAGCTAAGGCATCAGCCACATACACCAGAGCTGGTGGGTTTGAATCCAGCCCAGGCCTGCCAAACAAAAATAAAGGTGTCATGGCAGGTGCCTGTGGTCCCAGCTACTTGGGAGGCTGAGACAAAAGAATCACTTAAGCTCAGGAGTTGGAGGTTGCTGTGAGCTGTGACCCCAAAGCACTCTACCCAGGGCAATAGCTTGAAGCTCTGCCCCCCCCCACAAAAATGGTGAATGATTTCATTTATTTAGGGTATAGATGAAGGTGAATGTTGGGTAAAAATATTGGCACACAAGGTTTTGGCAAACTGAGGAAAGTTGTCAAGCCTATGGTGAAGAGTTTAAGACTAGCAGTCAACAAGGAGAAAGTCTTTGATGGTTTCAAAGGTACAAAAGATATGCTTCCTGGTTACAAAGAGTTCAAATTGTACATCAAAAACAGCCAGACATACTTTTGAATCAACAACCACATATGTTGGTGTATACCATTTATGAAATGAGAAGAGTTTCACAACGCTTCTGCAAGGACTTTAACGATTCACACATATATGGATGCACACATGTGTGTACATACACATGAAAGCATACTATCTCCATTAGTCACCAAAGTGACAAACAGAGTCTAAAACAGAGGTTCTCAACTTTCCTAATACCTCGACCCTTTAATACAGTTCCTTATGCTGTGGTGATCCCCAACCATAACATTATTTTCATTGCTATTCTGTATTAAAGGGTCATGGCATTAGGAAGGTTGAGAACCACTGGTCTAAAAAGAAAAAACTTTGGCTTGGTGCACATAGCACAGTGGTTATGGTGCCAGCCACATACACCAAGAGTGGCAGGTTCGAACCTAGCCTGGCCCAGCTAAAATAACACACACAAAAAAACCCTGTATGTAATCTATAAATTAATTCACCCCCAGGCTTCACAAATAAAACTTAAGAAAATAGAGAATTTTTTTTTTTAAGACAGAGCCTCAAGCTGTCGCCCTGGGTAGAGTGGCATGGCATCACAGCTCACAACAACCTCCAACTCTTGGGCTTAAGCAATTCTCTTGCCTCAGCCTCCCAAGTAGCTGGGACTACAGGCGCCCACCACAACACCTGGCTATTTTTTGGTTGTAGTTGTCCACTGCTGTTTGGCAGGCATGGGCTGGATTCGAACCCACCAGCTCTGGTGTATATGGCTGGTCCCTTAACCACTTAAGCTATAGGAGCTGAGCCACAAATAGAGGATTTTTAACAATAGAACAAGTATAGAAACAAAGATAACCCAATGAAAGAATTGCCAGGCACAACAGCTCACCCCTTTAATCCCAGCACCTTGAAAGGCCAAGGTGGGAGAGTTGCTTGAGGCTAAGAGTTTGAAACCAGCCTGGGCAACAAGTAAGGCCCCATCTCTACAAAAAAAATAAATTAGCTGGGTATGGTATAGCATGCCTGTAATCCTATCTACTAGAGAAGCTGAGACAGGAGGATGACTTTAGTCCACAAGATTGAGGTTGCAGTGAGCTATGATCATACCACTATACTCAAGCTTGGGCCAACAAAGACCCTGTCTCAAAAAAGAAAAAAGAAAAAAAAAGGCAAAAAACCAAAGAAAGAGTGAACTATAGTTCATCTATTTTCTTTAAATGACCAACTTTTTCTTCTAAGTTGCCATTTTGTTCAATTCATTCACTTATTAATTATTAAGTTTCTATTGTCACAAGTGCTGGTTCAATCACCAGAAGTTTTATGTCCAAGCACAAATACAATACACTTATGTTTCATTCAAAACCCCAGCAAAAGCCATGCTAATTATAAACATAAATGACCAAAGAAGTTAAGATGGGCAATCGCTTTGATGTGTAGTACTGTTAACATTTTTTTTGAGACAGAATCTCACTTTGTCACCCTTAGTGGAGTGCCATGGCATCATAGATCACAGTAACCTCAAACTCTTGAGCTCAAGTGATCCACTAGCCTCTGGCTTTCAAGAAACTGGCACTACAGATGCCAGCTATTTCTTAGAGATGGGGTCTCACTCTTGCTCAGGCTGGTCTTAAACTGAACTCAACCAACCCACCTGGGTCTCCCACAGTGCTAGGATTACAGGCATGAGCCACTGTGCCTGGCCTGGTACTATAATGTTTATTTAATACCTATCATCAAAATATAAACCAGCTCAGTGCTTGCAGCACAGTGGTTACAACGCCAGCCACATACACAGACGCTGGCGAGTTCGAACCTGGCCCGGGCCAGCTAAACAACAGTGACAACGGCAACAAAAAATAGCTGGGTATTGTGGCGGGCCCCTGTAGTCCCAGCTACTTGGGAGGCTGAGGCAAGATAATCACTTAAGCCCAAGCACTTGAAGTTGCTGTGAGCTGTGAAGCCACAGCACTCTACCAAGGATGACAAAGTGAGACTCTGTCTCAAAATATATATATATATATATATATATATATATATATATATATATAAAAACTATATGCCAATGGTTTTGTTCAAATTTGCTCAAAATAAAAAGTTGGAAGCATCAGAATTTCACCTACCTGAGAGAGATCAATGAAATGATTGGCTTCTGCCATCACCTTCACTCGGAAGTTTGTGCCATCATCTGGGCTCAGGGCATAACAGAATACCTAAAAGGCAACACATAGTATATTTAATAAAAATTGACTCCAATCTTTTATTTTTATTTTTATTTATTAATTTTGGAGACAGAGCCTCAAGCTGTGGCCCAAGGTAGAATGCTGCGGTCTCACAGCTCACAGCAACCTCCAACACCTGGGCTCAAGCGACTCTCCTGCCTCTGCCTCCCAAGTAGCTGGGACTACAGGTGCCCACCACAACACCCAGCTTTTTTTTTTTTTTTTGCAGCCGTCATTGTTGTTTGGCGGGCCGGGCTAGATTCGAACCTGACAGACAGCTCAGGTGTATGTGGCTGGCGCCTTAGCCTCTTGAGCCATAGACACCGAGCCAGACTCAAATCTTCTAGAAAGCCACCAGGTTTAATACCTTGTGATGACAATAAAGCTACCACTATGGTTTTTTTTTAAAACAAATAATTATTCTAGAGAAACTCACTAGTCTTACCTCAAATTTATCAGGATTGTGCATGCCTGGAATGGACTGCATAAGGTGAGAAGTAGGATGATTCCCAAAGTCAGAACTCACGTATCCTACACGAAGTCGACCATCACTGAGCTTCAAATCTTTTGGATGTTCATATGGTGGTTTATGAAGGACATTAATCTACCAACAGAATATAAGGCTTGTTAGTAACTGAGTCTATACATCAATTCTCATCTACAAAAACTGACTAAAAACACACCAAACCTACACATCATTACCTGTTGAAAAAAGGCTGCTCCAAATACTTAATTCTTATACCTAGTTCAATACAACCTTAGCAGCTGATTTAATTATGTTTCATACTTTAACCTTTTCCTGAGATTTATGAAAAAGTGTGAGCAAATTTAAAACTTGTAGGAATAAAGCAGTGTAGACAGAGAATGGTAAACTTTCCAGCATTTTAGAAAATTCTATAGGAAATTTAATGAAAGGAAACTTTTTTTATTGGTAGAGACAGAGTTTCACTTTATCACCCTCAGTAGAGTGCCCTGACATTACACAACTCACAGCAACCTCCAACTCCTGGCCTTAGGCAATTCTCTCTCCTCAGCCTCCCAAGTAGCTGGGACTACAGGCACCCGCCATGACGCCCAGCTATTTTTTTGTTGCAGTTCAGCGGAGGCTGGGTTTGAACCCGCCACCCTCGATATATGGGGCCAGCGCCCTACCCACTGAGCCACAGGCACCGCCCTAACGTAGGGAAACTTAAAATGTAGGCCAGGTACAGTGGCTCACGCCTATAATCCAAGCACTATGGGAGGCCAAGGCAGGTGGATTGCTTGAGGGCAGGAGTTCAAGACTGGCCTGAGCAAGAGTGAGACTCCGTCTCTTCTGAAAATAGAAAAATTAGCCAGGCATCATGGCAAGTACCTGTAGTCCCAGCTACTCGGAAAGCTGAGACAAGAGGATCACTTGAGCCCAAGAGTTTGCAGTTATTGTGAGCTATGATGCCACAGCATTCTACCCAGAGAAACAGTGAGTCTGTGTCTCAAAAAGAAAAAATCATACCTAGTACTCCAACCTTTAATCAAATAGTGATCAAGTAGTGCTCTAATTCTCAAAAGTGAACACAAAATACCAAGCACTTTATTAACCATTATGGCTTTCAACCTAAAGGAAAATACTACCAGTCTACTGTTAGTGTTTAAGTTAAGGATTCTACTTTATGAAGTACATGGGGTTATGCTTGAGACAGGACACAGTGGAAGGGGTTCCAGGGGGTCTGACAAAAAGTTTCATTTCTCAACTTGGGTGGTGTTAACCAAATGATAACTCATTAAGCTATATATATGATTTGTAGTTTTCTGTATCTGTGTTTTAGTTTACAACAAAAAGATTATAACAAAAGAATCATACCTTATCTAGGCAGAGGTTCCCATGCCTCTCAGCAATTGCCTTCCTAAAGCCATGAGAAAGAGGATATAGCATACTATGATGAGGATGCACAGAAGGCAATCTGTTCTTCTCTAATTGGTCAGCCACAATACTGACCAACTTCTTCATTCGCTCATCATAGTCTGTCCAGTCACAG
>CAUYQV010062454.1:0-43884 GCA_963574575.1 Galagoides demidoff
TTTTTGAGACAGAGCCTCAAGCTATCCCCTTGGGTAGAGTGCCATGGCATCACAGCTCATAGCAACCTCCAACTCCTGGGCTCAAGCGAGTCTCCTGCCTCTGCCTCCCAAGTAGCTGGGACCACAGGCGCCCGCCACAATGCCCGGACATTTTTTGGTTGCAGCCATCATTCTTGTTTGGCGGGTCCGGGCTGGGGATTCGAACCTGCCACCTTAGGTGTACGTGGCTGGTGCCTTAGCTGATTGAGCCACAGGCACCGAGCCACCAAAAATATTTTGAAGAAAGAAGTAAAAGTAAGAGGTTTTGTTCTACCAGACAGCAAGAGTCCATAAATTTATGGTGTCTATGATTGAAGTGTGTCCAAAAGCTGACAAAACACATTTGGGAAAAAAAAGATACTTAAGGATGTTCATATATGGGGAAATACACACACCCAGAAATGAAATCACAGAATGCCACACAACTGGTAGAGCGGTAAATAATGACACTGAGATATTGGCTACATAGTGGAAAAATTAACTTGGATTTGTATATAACACCCTATACACAAACTATTTACAGGTTGATTAAATATTTTCAAGAACTAAAATATTAGAATAATTATAGGAAAATATCTTTATAATCTTAGGAATTGTTTTTCTTGTTTTTTTGTTTGGTTTGGGGCGTTTTGTTGAGACAGAGTCTCTCTATGTTGCCCTCAGTAGAGTGCTGTGGTGTCACAGGTCACAGCAACCTCAAACCCTTGGATTTAAGTGATTCTCTTACCTCAGCCTCCCAAGTAACTAGGACTACAGGCACCTGCCACAAAACCCAGCTATTTTTTGTTTTTGTTTGTTTGTTTTGATGAGTTTAACTTTTTTATTTTTTATTAAATCATAACTTTGTACATTGATGCATTTATGGGTTTCAGGGTACTGCTTCGATATACAATGTGAAATGCTTACATTGAACTAAGTTACACATCCATCACAATTATACTCATCTCTTAATAGTTTTCAAATGTACCATTGCATCATGCACATTAGGTGAGGTCCCCTATTTTTTGGTTGGTGTTGTCATTGTTGTTTGGCAGGCCCAGGCTAGATTCGAACCTGCCAGCTCTGGTATATGTGGCTGGTGCCCTAGCCATTGAGCTACAGATGCCAAGCCAGGAATGGAATTTTAAGTATTATAAAATATATTGATAAACTTTCCAACAATACTAACAAGTAGTTTTTTATCTAAACATAAAACAGGGCAGCACCTGTGGCTCAAGGAGTAGGGAACGAGGCCCATATACTGGAGGTGGCAGGTTCAAACCTGGCCCCAACCAAAAACTGAAAATAATAATAATATAAAATAAACATAAAATAATAAACTTTTGGAGAAAATATTTGTTCATTTAACCAACAAGACCAACTAGACATTACATCATAATCAGCAGTATAAAGGGTAAATACAAAAATATAAACAATACAATCTAAAAATGGATGGAAGATTTAGCCCAACAGTTCATAGGCAAACAGTTCAAATATAAGATAAATCTATGAAAAACATTTCAACTCCAAAAATAATCAAAAATGTTACATAATTTCATTTTGCACACATCCAATTGACACAAATTGCCATACAAAGGTCTTTCAAGGATGTGGGACTAAAGTGAATAAAATTTATCGGCACAATTGATGATCATACAATTTTACACAATTACACAGATTACTTAAGTGACCTTAACTTGAGTGGAAAAGTCAAATATCCTCAGGCCAGTAAATACATCCCTTTATCTCAACACTCCAGATAAAATATTTTACATGTTCACAAGTAGAAAGGTCTGATGAATGTTTTGTCTTTGTATTTTTTTTCTAATGGAAATGACAAAAAATACTAACAAGAGAACGCATATATATACAATGATATTTTCACAAAGTGGGATACTGCCCCATAGTGAAAATCAAGAAACTCCACTACATATATCAACACAGTTAATCTCACACTGATTAAAAAAAAATTATGTATGTACATAATATTTAAAATAGACAAGATAATATCATACTTTGTTTAATGACACACACATTTTAAATAAAAGGATAAAAGCAATGTATAGGCATGTTCAACAGCAAATTCCTAAATTTATTTTTCTCAGGGAAAGGAGGTCAGAATACGTGATTGGCAAGGGTGCATTGTGGGGGTGGGGGTGGGGAAGGATTTCATTCATATTCATGACACTTAATTTTTAAAATCAGAATTGTATTATTCTGTTCATCTTTTGTATATATGTTTCATAATAAATTTTTTAAAGAATAAAAGTAATTTTCCTTCAGGCAAAACAAATTCCTCAGTATTGGGTGATATAAATCAATGCAAAGCACTCTTTTGAAGGTGACTGCGTCCCAGGCTGGGACAAGCATGGCAGATTCACGGAAGAAAGTCAGGTTTCCCGGGGGAAGGCCCTGGTGGCAAATGGCCCTGTGCTCACTGCTGTGAGATCTCTCACCTGCTCAGCACAGTCTCAGGTGTTTGCTTGTTCTAGGATGTCTCACTTATCTTTCCAAAAATGTCTTGTGTTTCCAAGGGAATATTGTGCTATTATTATCTGTGTGCGCACTCCTTTTGTGAAATATCATGAGGAAAAGCAATTAGATGTGGCTTCACTTTGAAAAATCGTGCATCTGTACACTACGAATCTGTATATTCTGCATTGCTGTAGCTATATACCCTGATAAATGACATTCTGAAACGGGACATTCCAGACATCAAATTCCAGAGTTCATGACCAGCAGACACTGGCAGTGATGTCTACACAGAGATGGAAACCTTGACTTTCCACACTGTGATACCTGTTCATGAAAATTCTTCCAGATGGATGGAACACAACACCTTAACTGTACATGCTCAGGGCCTCCTAAGTACACAGACATACAATTAGCACTCTCTGTTGTACCACTGGCCCCACACAGCTATCATCCCAGGCTGTGAGCTCACAGAAAGCAGTGACTGGCACAAAGCAGGGACTTGAGGACATTTTACTAAGAAATTAAGAGGAGAGCAGAGGCTGTAAGTAGATGGCAGTGGATGCAGGCCCCCAGAAAAGAGTTTTTAGGTGGTTAGGATTTTGTTAATGCACTTTCTTAATAGGGTAGATTCTCAAGCAACATGGTAAGACCTTATACCACAGTGGTTAACTGACCAAGATTTAAGGTTAGAGAGGATAGGTATGAATTTCTGTTATTTGTGACTCGGAGTCCTTGTGCAAGTTGCTTAACCTCTCAGAATCTGTTACTCTTACTGGTAAGGTGGGGATAACATCCTCCCAGAAAGAACGACGTATGCCCTGAAGCCAGATGGTAGATGTAGCATTTGTATGACAGGATCCAGTCCACACACTGGTTGACAGCTGTGCGTGTGTGTGTGTGTACATGTTTTGGAAGGAAGGTGAAGATCACACTATGAGTGGAAAGGTTACGTTTGTTCACAGTGCAGGGTACATGGAAGAGAGGAGGCAAGGGGATTAATGGAGTCAAGTGCCCGAAAAGGAGTTTATAGAGCACAACCCAAACGCCCCCTGCTCAAAATGCCTCCCAAGTTCAAGGCAATGGCCACCAGGTAGCCTGTCCTGAATGTGGTTCAAAGGGTCTGTGCCTTTCTCAAGGACCATTGTTGTGGAATTTATGGAAAGAACGTTTTTCTGATGGCACACCTCCGTGAGCACACACACAGAATTCTCTGTAAACACTCATCCTTCACTCCCGTTTTAGCTTGGTGCCTGCTTCCCTTTTCCGCACCTTACCGCACAACAGGAGGAAAGACGTCCCACTTTGTTCTCTGGCAGGGCAACAGGTGTTTTATAATCAAACAGCATGCAGCAGTGTGTGTCTGAGCAAACCTGAGCCAGGTGTGCCAGCACAGATGCCTTCGCCCAGGCTGGATTCTTGGGCATTGCCCCATCAAAAGACCTGTCTCTTCATTAAAAAAGAGATTGAAATGCACAAGCAGACATATACCTACATACACACACGCATATAACACACAGAGAGAAAACGCCCACCTTTCTCATGACAAATTATGCCTCCTTTTATTTGCTAGAAAGTGTCAGGAGGATCTCATTTCAATTCAGTACAGTTCATTACTGTTTCAGCATACTGCCATTAAGTACTTCTAGAACATTTTGGATGGTTATACTTAGTGAAAATTAATCCAAATATGGGGCCTAAAATTAAACACACATCTCATCATTTTCAGACATTTTTGAGCTCCCATGCTTTAATTTATATTGTGTCTTTTCTTCATATCTGATCTTTTTAGTATGTTTTCTGATGCAATACCCCATTCACCCTAAAAATGTGGGGAAAAAGAAGAATCTTCACAAATGGCAGAGCAAACCTTGTAAGACTATTCTGTAGTGCCGTCTAGAGTCTCAGACGATCATAACAGCCTTCCAAGGAGCAAAGCATTCCCTTATTCCCCAGAAATGTAGAACGCTTTGAGAAGAAGAAACAAAGGTTTTCCTCCCTTCCTTCTCATCAGTATAACCCTAAAGATAAGGAAATCCGTGTGCCTTGGAGAGCTGGCATCTTACCGCTTCCTGGACGTCCTCTGCTTCAGTTACCATACCATTAAGTTACCACTGAACTGGGGCGAATTTTTATCATGTGAAATTCAGCCCTAAACACCAGTTTTGACCATATATCATGAGGAAAGGGCATTTTAAAACATTACATTAAAGAGAATCTTATTAAATACAATAAAATATTCAACTGGTCATCTAAGCAAACACACCTTAAATCAAAAACCTATGTTTTGCCAGGAAAGTAAAATGTGCTAAAGAAAAGCAAAGGAAGAGAAAAAACACGAAGTCGCTAAGATTTTTTTCCGTGTGCTTCTCGTCTTCTCTTAATTCTTGTTTCCTTATTTCAGGCAAGTTTGCTGTCCCAGGCAGCGCATCTGCCCGCTCTGAGTATCTCCGTTTTGCAGAGGGTTGCCTAAAGCTGTCAGTGGTCCCTGTTTTTTCTGAATTAGTGCCATTGATAAGCGGTAAAAGGAAGAAACGTTGGCAATATATGATTATGGATTAAATGATGCAATTTCAGGGTCAGTCCTACAGAAAGCACTTAGGAAGACGCTGACAAGTGGAGACGAATGGGCGGGAGGGCGCGCAGCCCGCCGCGCCACCGCTCCCGAGGCTCTGCTGCCACCTGCCGGCCGCCGCGGGGCCAGCGCCCGGCTGCGCGCGCACCGCCGTGCTCGCGGCAGGACCCCTGTCCCCAGCCAGGTCGCAGCTTTTCTTCCGCACCCGCGGACCTGCCAATTAGCCCCTTTTGGTATTCTGATGCTTTCCCTGAAGCAGACATGCTGAAGACTGGCAGAAAGTCAGGGAAATATATCCTGAACACAGGCGGTATATTGAACGCACCTGGTCCTTCATTTAAACTATCGACCGGATAAATTTAAACAATATGCACGTGACCCCGAAGCAGCGCTGGGAGACAGAACAAGGATAAATTTAGATAAATTATCTTAAACTGCTGCTTCGCGATTAGCTTTCTTGGCCTCCATGCAGTAAATAAATGCACGCTTTGCATGTTGACACTGCCACGATTTCGTTGAGATCCGCGCCGGGAGCTCAGGGTGAGCCCAGGTGCCGCACTCAGGAGGGCAGGGTGGCCGCCGGGTCTCAAGGGTGCGGCAAATAAATTTGATGCGGTGGCTAATTCCATTTTGTTTTTTCAAATGGACTCCATGTGTGATTTCTCCCTAGAGACTCACTGCTCCCTGCGTCGGGCTGAGATTCCTGTGTGTGTGCGTTAAGCTAATTTGGATTGTTCAGGGTCCAAGTCGGGGACCAGATCCCCTGCGGTGGCAGAGTCCCGGCAGGGCAGGCGGGGACATTAATTAGGGCTGCCTTCAGCACTTTCAGCAGAGGCTGGGGCTCCGGAAATTAGAATGGGGCCCAGATCACAGCCTCTCTTGGGGTGTGCCGCTGGGTCGCCCCGCAGGAGAACCCGGAGCCTGCAAAGCTCGGCTGTGTGTTGTTGGAAATTACCTGGAGGGAGGCGCGAGTCCCACTGCTCCAGAGCTGTTCACAGCTGTGCGGAGAGCAGAAAGGTTACACCTGAGGTCTTTCTGGGCAAGACACAGATATTTTAATGTTGTGATACCACGCGACCGGATCAACGCAGAGAATCAACACTGGGGGTTTCACAGGTGCAACAGCGCTGTTCCCGGGGCCCCGGAGACAGCTCCTGAGGGAAATAATGCTTTACACGCTTATAAATGCCTACAGGTCACAGCGTCCCCATTTCCAGTTTTCCTGTACGTTATCTCCAATAGTATATTAAACAGCCTCACTTCTTTATTTTGTTTCTTTATCCTGGTTTGTAGTTCCCTGAATTATTAGCCAATGAATATTTATATTAGAACAGAATAAATATATTCTTGTCTTGTCACCCAAACAAAAAAGATTAAGTGAAATGTAGCCAAAACACCCTCGCAGATTCCTAAAATTAATGTCATAAAAATAAGTTACATCAGCGAGATGTCCTCTGCATGAGACAAGGGATAAAATGGATTACTAAATCCCTGGGGCAGAGCCAGCAAGACTTAGCCCGCACCCTCTCCATCATTAGCAAGGACGCGGAATCACGGAGGAGACACAGTTGACCCAGACAGCCCGGCTCGCAGGGCAGTGCTCTGTACAATGCATGATGGATGTGGTCAGCGCACCGAGCTTTTCTCCCAACTGAAGAATTAAGGAGGAAAATTTAGCAAAAAAGGCCGGGATTTGGTCGCAATGCTCCCTTCTCCTGATGGAATAATTAGGCAATGCACACAGGTGCTTGTTTACGGAGTGATCTCTGTGATGAAGGTGGAGGCTTACCACCATCCTACAAGCCATTTGTTTATTTGTACAAAGGCAGAGAAGGGCTGAGAAGGGCTCCGGTCCGGTCAGCATGTGGTGTGGACTGTTGGGGCTGCAGAAATGCCCCCAAATGCTGTCTCCATGTTTGAGAACATCACATGTGTATATGAGGAATAAAAAATGTCCTAATCTCCCATCTCCTGAGGCCTTTCTGGTCAAAGGTGGCTTCAGGGGGTCCAGGTGGAGGGAAGTACCTACCTGGGCACCCAAGAGTGAGGCCCTGCCACCCACAGGAGGTGAGTGTTATCTGTCCTTTCCTATCAATGGGGTGGAGGAGTCGCCTCCTCTCTCTGGGCCTGTCTTCTTCATCTCTGTGGTTAAGGTGATGGCGACAGAGCCCCCCACAATGGTTGGTTATAAAGATTCAGTGCACACAGGAGGAATTAAGGACAATGCCGCCAGTCAGTGTTACAGCCATTACTTAACTCACAGCTGTTTAGCATCTACCATACCCTGGTACAAGACAACAGGTGGTATCACTTTTAATCCCAAAACAGCTTAAGTTGGTATTAATGTCCCTGTTTGGGGATGGGGAATATGAATCCAAGAGTAGTTTAAATCCTCTGTTCAAGGTTCCAGAAAATGAGTGACACAGTCTGCATGTGCGTGGGGGACTCAGAAGCCAGCTGTGCTGTTCTGTTGGCCCCTGTACCATAATAGATAGTGAACGGCACCCTTGAAGACATGTGATTTAAATATTTTGAGAGTATATAAGATGGAAACGATGTTTCCAGCTGGGTGAAAACAACACTGTTAATTTCTTTTTCTTTTTTTTCTTTCTGTTTCAGCTAAAAACGAAGAAACATTGCTAATTCTTGACAGGGTGGAGAGACGTGGGGCAGAGCTATTCCAGGCAGAGGGGAGACCTTGGATAAGTCCCTGGAGCTGGGAGAGCAGGTGAGTTCTGGGGAGAGGACAACAGTGTCATGTCCTCAGACTGGTTTAGACAGAGCTGGCAGGAGAATATATGAGGATCAGAGTTGCAAATGTTAAGTCTGAGTGTTACCAGGCCATCTACGGGTTTGCTTCCAGATGCACATAGAAGCCAATACCATGGCACCAGCTTTTGAGAAGGGAAAAGGCTTTATTTTGGGTTGACTGGCAAGGAGACAGGAGACAATTAATTCTCAATTCTGTCTCCTTGAGCAGGGGTCTGGAGCAGGTTTTATAGGCAGAGGGAGGGAATGCCAGGAGCATGATCCGACTGGGCCATGCCTTGGGGAGCTTCCAAGATGCCACCATGAATCCACTGGATCATGGACCATGCCAGGTGGTGTGGTGTCTGCTTCTTAATTTGGGCCTCAGTCCTTGGTCCCAGAACTTAGTTTCCACTGCGGTTGCATGCTTATTCATATATAACTTGAAACCTGGGGTCCATGGCAACTGAAAAATAACTCACCGTTTAATTACACAGAGCTGCCTCAGATTGAGCTGGTTCAGTGCATACATGAGGGCAAATTTGGAGAGATTTTAATGTCGTGCGATATTAGGATTGTTGTCTCCCAGCCACTGATTTTGTGTTATGTCTCCAAGGTAAAGCCATACTCTGTCCTTTGTTCTGGCAGGATACAGAATTTACTGCAGAGAAGAGTGTTGACCAGATAGAATATCACGGTTGCAAGAAGCTCATGATTTGTGTTTGTGGACGGAGAGAGGATGATCCACAGACCTTGTAAATTCTCTCCCTTCCAGACCATCTGAACGTCCTGCCTACAATAACTCCCAGGAGAGTGGCGTGAGCAGAAGACAATATCCCTTAAATTATCCCCCACAATGCAGCAGGGAGCAGAAATAAGAACATGGGCTGTCAGTTACACATCCGGGATTCACATCACAGCCTTGCTGCCTGCTAGCCAGGTAACATGCAGAAAGTTATGCAACTTCTCTGAGCCTCCTTCCCTCATGGGTAATTGGAGAATAATAATATACCTGATGTTCCAAGATAAAACTCAGGTCTGGGGCCCCTCCTCATCTTTTCTCTCTGTCCATGGGCTCCTGGCAGCAGCAGTCTCATCCTTCATCCTGGTTACCTCTGTGCCTCCTGCGTGGTCACAGGCGAAGCCCCAGGAGCTGGGAAGTGCTTCGTCACACACTCTACAAAGCAGCTTCAGAGCCCCAAAGGGGAAACGGAGGAGGCCTGGACATGGCCATCTTCAGAGCCTGGGTCCCTTTCATTTTTCTCAGGGCATTTTTCACTTTCTTCTCTAGAGCTATAAGGTGTACGGTTCTGCCTATGTATGGGGACACTAAAGAAGTGTTAAAACAACTCTAAAAATATACCACAAACAAGTCACAGGGCACATGGCAGGAGCCTCTGTTCAACTTTGAACAAAAATATTAAAAAAGCAGATGTTCTCTATAAAATACAATATGTTTCCAAAATATGAGGGTATTCTTTTTTTCTATAGAATCTTAATATTTATTTTTATCAGAAATATAAAATACAGAATTAGAGAAATGCATAAGGAGGAAACTGAAAATTGACAGTTCCTAATTTCCAACCATAACATAGTTAACAATTGAGGATTTTTTAAATTTCATTTTTCCCCCCATGAGTACTTTGCATTTTCATGCAAATGTTTCTTTTGAGAGATTAATTTATGTGGACCCACATAATTTACTGGATCCACTAATTTTTCACTTGATATTATTTCCCATATTACTGAAATGTATATAACCATTATCTAATAATTAGACTTATAAGTTCTTCCTAATTTTTCCCTATTTTAAGTAGAGGTATAATGAATGTAATCTTACATTAATATTTATTCACATTTCTGATTATTTTCCTAGGATATAATTCGCAATAGAAATATTAGCATAAATATTAGAAATACCTAAATGATTTTGATACATATAGCCAAAATTCTTTCATCAAGCAATATGAACCCTCTAAACCCTAACCCTAACCCTAACTGCACTTTATCCATTTCCAGTGTGTTTTGAAATCTTTGTTAACTTGATGTAGAGAACAGTGATCTGTAGGGAAGACAGAGTATCTGTCTTTGATATCTTTGATTTCCCTACTCTCCCAGATTGGGGGGGGGGAGGTAGAGATGAGAACAAAGGCTAGGACTCCAGAACTTACAAGAAAGTTTTGGGCTGAAGATATTGATCTAAAAGTTGTCGGGAAACAGGGGAGTTTTCTCCCAGATTGTGTGTCCAGTTGTGTTTTTTTAATTGCTTTGAAGCTCAACAAAAAGTGACAGAACATGTTAAGGAATGGTAAAAATAATAAAAAAAAAAACAATAACAATGATTATGATGTCACTGATGATAACCTCAATAATAACAGCATGAACACAGGTGCTGGGCTACGCATAAGCACGTCCTCACTAAGAGTGAATCACACATGTAAGGGCTACTAATATCGCTACTAAGTGAACAAGGAACTTACAGAGATTGTCCACCTCACAAGTGTTAGATGTAAAACCGGCCACCAGAAGTGTCTGAATCCAGAGTATTCTTATCCTTCAAGTTAGGCCTCTGTGAAATAGTCATGTACCCATAGAGATGCTGGATTGAAGGGGAGCAGGGTTTTAGACTTGTTTTGTTCAACCAGATATGTTTAACTGGTTTATTGACTTACAGCTCTAATAATTCTTTCTCCCCTTATAGAAGATGGTATTATGTGTATAAATATCTATATGAAATAAATATACAAAATAATAGGCAAACATATGTGTAACATAAAATATTATATATATATAAATAAGTATATGAAATACCAGGGCTGTCCAGAAAGCATCCCGCCGTGTACTATGAACAATACAGATGTGCATGGCTAGACACTTTGCACACAGCCCTGATGCATATGAATATGAATATATGTAAATGTAGCTGTTTCTACAACACACAAATATATCTGATCTAATTATAATGCATCAATCTAGAAATATTAAAAACTAAACAGCATTATTTTCAGATCCATATTCCATGGTTTTCAGCACAAGCTGCATGTGTCAAAGAAGAACATGAGGCCTGGCTTCAGTTCCACACATAGATATGACTTCTGCACTCACCCTGGGCCTACTGCTGCATCCACAGTAATGAAATGAAAAGAAGGCAATCTGTGGCCACTTAAGTAATTCCCATCAAAAATTCATGCAGAGCAGTTCCCATCCTGACAAGTTGTAGAGCTTAGAGAGACTCACTCCCATCCACACAACAAGAAATACAACTGAACGAAATGAAAATCAACCTTTCTTCTAAGATCCATCAGAGAATTGAGGTCACAGAGCAAACTTCTGCCTAGAGAAGTGGAAAGACAGACAGATAGATACAGAAAATTACAGAGCACCTGAGCTGAAGTCGAGGCAAGAAGACCATATATGAAGCCAATTAAAAGTTTAAAGTAGGAACAGCTTAGACTGCAATTGGTGAATTAGTGGAGGCAATTGGCAAAGTAGCTTGAGAGTTAACATACCAGTTTAAGGAGGACACACACAGTCCTGCAATTTACCTCTAAAAATCTCCCAGATTTCCTGAGGAAAGGTCTGAGAAAATGTCCCTATTGAAGGGGGGAGAAAGGAATAGTACACATTTCAAAATAATCTCAGAGCTCTCTGTGCTCCATGGCAAGGCCTGCCAAAATCACTTGGCAACAAAAAATTTGCACCAGATTATTCATTGTAGCTCAATTTCATAATTGCCAAGTCTTGGAAGAAGCCCAAGTGCCTATTGGCCCATGAATGGATTAATAAATTATGGTACATACCATGGAGTACCATGCAGCTTAAAGAAGATGGAGACTTTACCACTTTTATGTTTACATGGATGGAGCTGGAAAATATTCTTAGTAATGTATCTCAGGAATGGAAAAAAATATCCAATGTACTCAGTACTACTATAAAACCAATTTATAATCACACTTTCATATGTTGAAATGAATCAGAACTATAGCCCAGGATGAAGAAGGGAAGGGGAGGGGGATAGGAAAAGAGGCGGGTGGTTCAATAGAGGGAGGGTGAATGATGGGACCACACCTACGAAACATACTGCAAGGGTATAAGTCAAATCTATCAAGTATTGAACACAAATGTCTTGACACTGTGATTAAGTAAATGAGGTGAAAGCTATGTTAAATAGTAGGATGTAAACACTCCAATTTGTCCAAATAATCGACACATTGAATCCCCCAAGGGCATAAATATATTCATGATTTATGTATATATGATTTAATAAAAAAAAAAAGAAAATAGCTAACTCAGGTTTCCTTAAAGTCTAGAACAGAGGTAAATATGGAAGGTAGTGGATATAATAATTTGCTTGTGTATAGTAATCATTACTCTACACATACATATATCAAAACTTCATTCTGTTCACCTCAAATAGCAAAAAAGCCCTGATATCTAAGCTTAGGACTATGAAATCTTCCCCTGTCCCTACCCTCTACCTCAGCGTTTTTCAACATTTTTTATCTCACAGCACACTTGAACCTATAGTTAAACTTCTATGACACAGTTAAATTATGTTGATTAAAAAAAAGGATAAAGGAAAAAAGAATATAATACTGAACTTTGAATTTCTTTCAAAATAATTTAGTTAATGATCTTTAAAATTTTCACAGCCTGGCAAAGATGAGGCTGGTTGAAAACCAGTGCACTACCTTCACATTGGTAGGGCTCCAGTACAGAGATAAAGGATTAGAGCTGAAGAACTGCAAGCCTCGGACCCTACTTCAGAGTCTCTGGGGACAACCAAAGGCAACAAGAGAGAAAAACAAAGGCATTAGCAGAAATTTTAACCTCTGACACAATAGCTGCAGTAAACAGTAAACACAGCCTCAATCCTAGCCAGATAAGCATAAATCTCACACTAAAAGCCTATCTCCCTTGATTCATCATGTCTGACTTACAACTAAAAAAATCACAAGAAATGCCAAAAGGCAAAATAATAGTCTGAACATCCAAACCTACAATCAGAACCAGGCTCAGATATGGCAGAGATTTAGGAAATATCAGACCAGGAATTCAAAACTGTAATCAATATGCTACAGACACTAATGGTAAAGTCGACCACATGAAAGAACCTATCATAATGTAAGCAAGGAGATGGAAACCCTAAGAAGGAATCAAAATGAATTGCTAGATATCAGAAACACTGTAAAAGAACTAAAGAATGCCCTTGATAGTCTCATCAGTAGACTGGAAATAGCTAAGGAGAAATTCTGTGACTTGAAGATATGTCAACTAAAAGTTCCCAAACTGAAATGCAAAGAGACAAAAGATGGAAAAATACAGAACAGAACATCCAATAACAATAGACCAATTACTCAAGGTGTAAAACACATAAAATAGTAATATGTGAGGAAGAGAAGAAAGAGCAAAGGAAAAGAAGAAATATTTGAAGTAATAATGGCTAAGCATATTGGATCAACCAAAAGATGTCTCTTCAGAAACTACAAAAGCAAAAACAAAATTGGGTGAAATATTCAAAGTGTTGAGAGAAAAAAAAATGGAAACATCAAGCTAGAAATCTTTAGCCTGTAAAATCATAATTCAAAAGTGAAAGAAAAATAAAGACTCTTGGAAAAACAAAAAAAATGAGGAACTATGTCACCTTGCAAGAAATGTTGAACATAGTTTCTTAGAGAAAAATAATGTAGGTCAGAAACTCAGAGATAGATAAAGAAATAAATAACATTAGAGAATAAATGATGATAAAATAATGTTTTCTTTTTTATTGATTGAGCAGATATCGGTTTATTCAAACTAGTAATCACAACAATCTATTTGGTGATTATAGCTTAGAAACAAGTGAAAAGAAGGAGAGCAATGTTATAAGAAGTGGGAGGGAGAAATTGGGAATGCTCTGTTACAGGGAACTTGCATTAACTATGAAGTACTATAGTGTCATTGGGAAGTAAATTTGGATTAGTTATAAATGTATATTCAAAACTCTAGGACCACCAGTTAAATTCCCAAGCTAATAATAGAGAAAATGTAAGTATATGAATAGCTACATTGAAACTAGAGAAGGCATGAAAAGCATAAGTAAAAATGATAAGACAATTGCAAATATGGCACATATTCATCCAAATATGTTTATAACACTTCATAAATGGGAACAGTCTAAGTATACCAATTAAAATACAGAGAATTTCAAACTGAATACAAAAAATGTTGCATCCACTTTGTATGTTGTCAACAATAACCCCACTTTAAAAATAAATACACAGATAGACTAAAAAGAATAAAGACAAATGTACCATGCTGTTGCTAATCAAAAGACAATGGGAGCAAGTGTATTGAGTTCACATAAAGCAAACTTTAGAGCAAGGGAAATTATTAGAGATAAATGCAGCATTACATATTATTAAAGGGACCAATTTTCCAAGAAAACATAACAAATTTTAATGTGTATCCACTAACAACATAGTGTCAAAATGCATGAGGCAAAAACTGTTAGAAATGGAAGGGAAAAAAATGCTATAATAGTTGGAGACTTTAATATTCTTTCATCTGCAATGCACAGTTTATCTATCATCATGATCTAATTGATATTTATAGATTATTTCACCTAATAAGTACAGAATGCACACTTTCCTACCAGGGGGCATTTACTGACATAGAACAAACACATTCTGAGCTAAGAGACACATCTTAAAAATCGAATAAGACCCAGCTCATTTCTACCCATATTAATCTCTTTAATAAATAGTCCCTTGTCCACATCCTTAGTACTTTTTCCTTGAACACACCATTTCATACTTTGCTTGACCAGGCTGAGAGTTTTTCTAATTTTTCTGTTCAACTTCCCTTTTAATTATGAATTCCATCTTCAAACTATTTCCCACCTCCTGTATGTTACTCTACACTGTTAAAAGTAGCCATGTAGCACCACACCATGAATGATTTGCTGCTTAGATATTTCTTGCTCTAGGTATCCTAAGGCATTGCTCTTAAAAATATGTCTTCTGTAAGGCAGCGCCTGTGGCTCAAGGAGTGGGTGCTGGCCCCATATACCAGAGGTGGTAGGTTCAAACCAGGCCCCAGCCAAAAAATAAAAAATAAAACTGCAACCAAATTATGTTTTTTGTAAACCCTGAAACCATGGACACAATTCAGCCAAGTTAAGGCACATTCCTCCCATTTCCAATACTCTATTTTTCGTTTCTGTCTGTGATTTCATCAGAATACCTTTGTCATACTCACAGCTACCTCAGTAACTTCTAACAATTTCTGACTTCCCCTACAGTTATTCCCTCCTTCAGCACCCTCATCAGAATTGTTGTAAGCTCCTGTTCCCCCCAGATCCCCCTCCCTTCTCCCATTCCCCAACCCTATGGACAAGCTCCTGTTCCCCCCTGCCCCGCCTTCCTAGCCACATTCTCAGGCCCCCTACTTCCTCCTAGGGTTGCCAAGAACAAACTTCAGAACAAGGAAGAAAAGTCCCAAGTTTCACAAAACCCCCAAGTTCTCAGTAGATGAACAATGGTGGAAAACTCACTGAGACTTGATTAAATACTGTTGCATAACCATAACCATTGTGATATGAGATGTATCCATTGTCAACCAAAGCTGTATTAATCATTGTTACGTTACTGCAACCATTGCTTTTTCCATGACTACCCAAGCTATACCCCCTTAACCGGCCATGCTTCGCTTCTGTAATATGCTTACACAAAACCTATAAAAGACAACCCACCCCCCTACTTGGCTGCTGACTACCTCTCGAAGCAGCAGCCCATGCGGCAGGTAAAATAAATTACCAATTAACTACATCTAAGTGGGGGTCTGACTCTATCTTTTCAGGTCATAAGGGGTACCACAGAATCACTCTTAATGTTCCACTCCTGGAAATATAGGCTTTCCTCAGAAGCCACTTCAACAAGTTCCAGGCTCTGCCCACAACCCAGTTCCAAAGCCATGTCTCCACATTTTCAGGTACTTTTTATAGTAACACCACTTTCTGTATCAATTTTCTTTCCTAGTCCATTTTGTGCATCTATAACAAGTAATTTTAAAAAGAAAAGAAATTGTATTTCTGATAGTTCTGAAGGCTATAAAGTTTAATATCAAGGTTCTGGTATTTGGCCTTTTTGCTCCATCATCACAAGGTGGAAGGTAAGAGGGTAATCAGAGGTATGAGAGAAAGGGAGAGGGAAGGAGAAAGATTTTGAACTTTTAGCCTCAAGTCCCACTATAATTGATATGAACCCTTTGATGACGTCTGTCCCTCATGACCCAAGCACCTCCCAGTAAGGCCCCCTCCCAATAGTTCTGGGGATTCAGTTTCTAGAACATGCTTTGGGGGGGACATGTAAAACTGTTGCAGCTTCCACCTAAGGAAAACCAGAAAAGCAAATTAAATTCAAAGTTAGATCAGAATACAATGAAAATGAGAACAGAGAAAATCAGTGAAACTACAACCTGGTTCTTTGGAAATATCAACAGAATTGATAAATTTCTAGTCCCTGACTTTTAAAATTATACCATTAGATACAAATTTAACAAATTTTTAAGGCAACCTATATGGAGAAAACTGAAAAAAAATTAAAGAATATCCAAATAAGTGAAAGATAGATATTCCATGTTTATGGATAGGAAGAGTTAATATTGTTATGTCAACAATTCTGTCAACTTACGCTATAGATTCAATGGAATTTCTATAAAAATTGTGGATATCAACAAACTGATTCTATGGTTTATGTGGAGAAAGAAAAGACACAGAATAACCAGCACAATATTAAAGGAGAAATGTAAAGTCAGAGAACTGGCACTATGTAACTTTAAGTCTTAGTCAAAAGCCTCAGTGATCAAGACCAGGTGAGTTTGGTAAAACAGTAGACAGAGAAACAGAACAGAATACAGAGCCCAGAAATATTTCCACACACATATAGTCAACTAATCTTTGCAAAGGAGTGGTGATGATGATTCAATGGAGAAAGAACAGTCTTAATTTTTTTTTTATTGTTGGGGATTCACTGAGGGTACAAAGAACAAGGTTAGATTGATTGCATTTGTTAGGTAAACTCCCTCTTATAATTGTGTCCTACCCCCAAAAGGTGTGTCACATACCATGACCTCCCATCCCCCTCCCTCCTTCCCTCTCTCTGCTCTTCCCTCCCACCACCCTCCACTATGTACTAGGTCATCAACTGTCCTCATATGAGAATTGAATACATAGGATTCTTGCTTCTCCCTTCTTGTTATGCTTTATTAAGAATAATGCATTCCATTTCTATCTAGGTTAATACAAAAGATGTAAAGTCCCCATCTTTTTTAATGGCTGAATAGTATTCCATAGTGTACATATATCACATCTTATTAATCCATTCCTGGGTCTGTGGGCATTTAGGTTGTTTCCAAATTTCAGTGATTGTAAATTGAGCTGCAATAAATAGTCTAGTGCAAGTGTCCTTGTGGTAAAAGGACTTTTTTTTTCTTCTGGGTAGATGCCCAGTAATGGGATTGCAGGATCAAATGTGAGGTCTAACTTGAGTTCTTTGAGGGTTCTCCATACTTCCTTCCAAAAAGACTGTATTAGTTTGCAGTCCCACCAGCAGTGTAAAAGTGTTTCCTTCTCTCCACATCCACTCCAGCATCTACAGTTTTGAGATTTTGTGATGTGGGCCATTCTACCTGGGGTTAGATGATTTCTCTAATAATTGGGATGATGAGTGTGTTCTTCCACATGTTTGTTAGCCATTCATGTGTCTTCTTTAAAGAAGGCTCTATTCATGTCTCTTGTCCGTGGATATATTGGATTGTTGCCTTTTTTCATATGGATTAATTTGAGTTTTCTATAGATCCTAGTTATCAAGCTTTTGTCTGATCTAAATATGCAAATATCTTTTCCCATTGTGTAGGTTGTCTACTTGCTTTGGTGGTTGTCTCCTTAGCTGTACAGAAGCTTTTCAGTTTAATTAAGTCCCATTTTTTCATTTTTGTTGTTATTGCAATTGCCACTAGAGTCTGTTTTATAAAGTCTTTCCCTAGACCGATATCTTTAAGTGTTTTTCCTGTGGATTTTTGTCATTTCATGCCTTAATTTAGGCCTTTTATCTACCTTGAATCAATTTTTGTGAGTGGAGACAGGTGTGGGTCCAGTTTCAGTCTTTTCCACGTGGATACTCAGTTCTCCCAGCACCATTTATTGAATACAGATTCTTCCCCCAGTGTATGTTCTTGTTTGGTTTATCAAAGATTAGGTGGCTATAAGAAAAAGACAGTCTTTCAACAAATGGTGGTGAAACAACTGGACACCCATATGCACAAAGTAAATTTAGACAAAGTACTAAACTGTAAAACTCCTAGAAGTTAATATAGGAGAAAAATCTAGATGACCTTTTGTTTGGCAATGAGTTTTAAAATGCAACACCAAAAGCACAAACAATAAAACAAAATAGTAGTAAGTTGCACCCTGTTAAAATTAAGAACTTATGACCTGAAAAAAAATCACTATTTTTTTTTTTTTTTAGACGGAGCCTCAAGCTATCCCCCTGGGTAGAGTACCATCATAGCAACCTCCAACTCCTGGGCTCAAGCGAGTCTCCTGCCTCCGCCTCCCAAGTAGCTGGGACCACAGGCGCCCAGCACAACGCCCAGCCATTTTTGATTGCAGCCATCATTGTTGTTTGGCAGGCTCGGGCTGGGGATTCAAACCCTCCACCTTAGGTGTACGTGGCTGGCGCCTTAGCTGATTGAGCCACAGGCGCCAAGCCAAAAATCACTATTAAGAGAATGAAAAGATAAACCAAAGACTGAGAGAAAATTTTAGCAAAACACATATATAATAAAGGACTTGTATGCAGACTATACAATTATGTCTAACCCTGGACAGTAAATAAAAAACAACAACAAAAAAGTGGATTAAAGATTTGAAAAGACACCTCACCAAAAGGTATATAGAAGGCAAATAAGCATATGAAAACATAATATATATATATTATTAGGGAATTATAAATTAAAACAATGAGGTACCATTACACACCTATTAAAATGGCCAAAATCCAGAACACTAACAACACCAAATACTGGTGAGGGTATGGAACACAGGACTCTCATTCATTGTTGGTGAGAAAGCGGAACAGTGCAGCTACTTGGAAAACAGTCTGGCAGTTTCTTAAAAAAATAAGCATAGTCTTATTGTACAATCCAATAATCACACTCTTAGGTATTTATACAAGTGAAAAATTATGACCATGCAAAAACTTTCACAAACCGTTTATTGTAGCATTATCCATAACTGCCAAAATTGGAAGGCAACCAAGATGTCCTTCAATAGGTGAAGGGCTCATCAAACTGTGGTATGTCCAGACAACAGAATATTATTTAATGATAAAGGATATGTGTTATTAATCACAGAAAGACACCGCAGGGTGAGGGGATGGGTGGGTGTGGGTTCCTATGAACCCTGTCATCATGGATACACACTGCTAAGCAGTAAAAGCCAGTCTGAAAAGACCTAATACTTTATGATTCCAACCACGTGACGTTCTGGAAAAGGTGAAACTAGAGATGGCAAAAGGCCAGAGTTTGCCTGGCCTTGCCTGGCTTAGAAGGGAAAGAGAAATGAATGGGCCGGGCACAGGGGCTCTCACCTGTATGAGACTCATCTGTGGGATGCAATGATGGTGGATGTTGACACTGTGCATTTGGCAAAACCCATGGAATTTACAACACAAAGACTCAACCTTAGCAAAAACTATGGATTTCAGTTTATAATGATGTAGGAGCATTGGTTCATCAACTGCAAAACGTGTCCCATCAATGCAAGATGTTAATAAAAGAGACTCTGAGGACAGGAGGATAGGGATGTATAGGAGCTGTCTGTAATTTTCACTTAGTTTATCTGTAAATCTAAAACTTCCTTAAAGGATGAAATCTATTAATTTTAAAAATCCAAGATAGGGTTAATAGGACCCCTACCCACCCATCCCCTCACCCCACAGTGTGCTCATACTCACCTGTGCTGACAGCAATGAATGGACACAGGGGACCGTCCTCCTAGACTGCACTTCCCAGTGCAGCCACGGAAACAAGAACACAGAAGTAACAAGATAAATTCAGATAGAAATATGTGCATGCGAAGACATTAAAAAACAGAAAATTAAGAAGAAAACAGACTAAATTGAGGGAGAGAATGGTATTTTAGCTGCGACCAGATGGATAAAAAGAACCCTATCATGCAAAGAGGAAAGAAAAGATCCTTTGAAGATGAGTGGTTGTAGAGAAAAGAAAAATGACTGCTTCAAACCCCAAATGATCAAAGAGCTTCAAAAATTACGTGAATGATATGTGGTACCAAGTAAAGTACATGTGCACACCTTTCTCTGTCTCGATATTAAAACATTTCATCTCCATCACAGGCAAAGGAAGCAAATTTTTTACTTGGAGGCTGTCTCGCAATCATAACCTACCTAATTTAAATCTGATGTTTGTTACATGGATTCTGGTAAGTCAGTATTACTCACTAACTTCAAAAGCATAGCAAGCAAAAAAGCCATAAGACCAAGAACCAAATATTTGTGTTTTGATTTGAAATAATTATTCAATATGATCATTACCAAGTGACCAAAATAAGTGAAGTATAACCAAGACCTATCATTTTTTAGAACTACAATGGGTATAAGGTATTTTTAAAGGCAAAAGATAACATAAATATCATGAATTAAGGATGTAATAGTCCCTGAGTTCTATTATCGATAAGTCCCCATCAGACCTGTAGGCATAGCAAAGACAACACATAACCCAGTACAGGGTAATCTATATTTTCCTAGACTTTCCCAGTCACAAACGGATATAAAACTCAATGCAGAAGAAGTCAAAAGCATCTGGAGAGTTTACTCTGACCAGACCACTGTCAAAATGAGTTTATGTGAAGGATGTACCATTTTTCCTCAAAGTGGACAAAGGAAGCAGCCATTTGCTAAGGTAAGTCCTTGACCAGACAAGTTTTTCCTAAAATTCTTTAGGATATCATTTTTTTTAATTAAACTTGTATCACTTATTCAAAGGAAAACAAATCTTGGAGATGTAATATTCATCACTCATCCCTCTCTATTAACTAATCTACACATCATTCCTAGGACAAAGCTTTGACAGTAAAGGAGAAACATAACCCACGTTCATGTCCTGATTTGTTTGAAAGCTCTCCTGGCACTCAGAAAGAGACAGAGGGTGGGGAATTTATAGACTCTTTCCTCTTCAACTGCCCAAATTCAAGGTTGCTTATAGGAATGAATGAAAAATAAGGCTATCACGTTCTGTATCATGCAATCAAAGCAAGTGAGACCATTTTGTGCTGCTGCCAGCTCTGTTAAACGTATGATAATCCAACAACAAATTGACTGGATTATCTGCACTATCTCTCCGTGGGAACGCAGTCTGCAAGGATGTACAATGATGACAGAGACTCTCCTTAAAGAGTGAAAACAAGATCATTTGGATCTGAAAGATAATGTCCCATCAATGGTACCTGCTCATGGATGAATTGATTTTCAGTTACCAAATGACAACAGTAGAGGAGGCCACCAAGGTGTCACTGCTATCCCGGGAGAACATGGGGCCCAGAGCAGCGGTAGACGGCAGCCATGTGCCCCTGCCGCACTACGGCTGGTATGTGTCCTGGGTGAGACTGTCCTCAGATGCTGACACTGACAAGAAAGCTTGGCTTCTGTCTCCTGCTTCAAACGGCTTCCCTGTTAATTCTGCTTTGGGCAAATAAGAACCTGTGATCAGCCTGATGGAACAGAACATTTAGCTCAAAATTTTGTTTCTGACCAGTCTCTTAATCTTAAAAACTATATTTTACTGATAATAATCAAAGCCTCAATGTAGGATAAAATCTTCAACAAAACAAAACTTTATTGCTGTGAAAGCATTATTGGCAAAATCGTTGTGGGATGCAAATTACAGGAATGAACCCAAGTCACAAATATTATATCACCGTCACCTCTGGCCTAGGCTTGTTCTCCTTCTCTGTCAGTTGTTTCAGCACAAGTGACATGTTCTAACAGAGATGTCTTTGGATACTACCGAGGATGCAAGTAAGATGTGACTCCACGGTAAAAAAAAAAAAATTATTGTTACTTGTTTTCCTGTGTAGGTTTAATAAAATCCTAGGTGGTACAATAAAAATTCAAACATAGATTATCCCAGAAAAAATGATTCTGAGGATTGCATCGTCTGCCAAATAGCCCTGGGAGAAACCACTTTCTAATAGATTGATGTGCCACAGGGAATATCATCTTTCTGGACCCTTCTTGCCTTTGGTTCTGTGACTCCAAATATAAAGATATGAGCCCACAGTCCTTTGCAGCGACTGACCGGTAGGCTATCAGCAGACTAAGTATAGACAAAACCTTGGACAGAATATCTCTAAGACTTTTTTCTAAGTCTTCCGTGATTATGTATAGCTATTGACAAAAATTTATAATTTGAGACAGCATGCCATTATAAATTTAATAGAATTGACTCAGAGACACATTGATCTTTATCATGAAGATATATGAGACCACCTGCTGGCAAGCATTCAGTCCATTTTTAGAGACTATTGGTATAAACTTTCCCCCTTGCAGCCTGAGGGTGAGAGAAACAATGGTATATTACAGGGAAAAGGTAGGTTATAGTTGAAAGAATGTCACTGCTAGGGTCAATCACTCCCCAACTTTCTACTCTTAGTCACTTCACTTTTTTAAAGTCTCAATTTTTCTGCCTAAAAAATTGAGAACATTACCTGCCTAAGAAAGGTTAGTGAAGTCCCAGTGCAGTTCTGAGACTCGCAGGCCTGTACAGCCACAATCTGATCATGATACAAAGCTGTGACTTGCATCTCTGAAAAGGAGTTTTGCCAAGAACAGGTTATAGATAGGAGGGAAATAACCCTTCAGGAAAAAGAACTGCCTCCTTCTATAATTGCTTATTGTCTGTAAACATTCTTCTGAGTCCTAGAATTTCTTCAGACAGTTGTAGACACTTTCCAACATCAAATGGTTCTATTGAAAGTAAAACTCTGAACTTCAATTCCACCAAGTGAAGATGAACCAAGTTGTTCCCAAGAGCCCATTTATTAACTTCCTTCCATAGTTTCCATGTGTCCCCTCAAGTTCATGCGTTGGAAACTTAATCTCCAATGCTACCGTGTTGGGAGGCGGGTTCTGATGAGAGGTGGTTAGGCTGTGAGAGTTCGGTCCTCATGAATATATTAATGTTGTCCTGTGAGGGTGGGTTGGATGCTGGCAAGTGGGCTTGTTTAAAAAGTGAGAAAGAGCTTTCCTGCTCTCACACTGTCTTGCCCTTTGGCCTTTTCCATGAGATGACTCAACACAGAGGCTCTCATTGGACACAAGTGCCATGCTCCGGAATTTCCCAGCCTCCAAAAAGATGAGCCAAATAAATTCCCTGTTCATTGCAAAGTGCCCATTCGGTGGTACTTTGCTATATCAACACAGAATGGACAAAAACTCCCACCTCTGTGATGGGTGGAAAGTATGTGGCCCCATGGGCAGAAGGCCCGTGTCCAGCACACTCCCTCAGCCTCTGTATTCAGCAGCCACCACGCTTCCCGGCAGCCTTCTGTCCCTGACCTGCCTATTCTAGTGGGTGAGAATTCAGCGAGCTACACTCTCCTGACACTGTGCCTGCTCGATGTATATTTCCATAAGTGTTTCTGAAAAGACCTACACAGGCCCATACTGGTCAAAATTTAAGCCTTATAAGTATCATAACCACAGTGAATTGAATATAAGAAGTATGTTTAACTTTCTTAGTTCTCAAAAACATTAAATAAATAAATACACAGATGACCTTTTTGGTCACCTTGTCAAGATAATAAGGAACCTACTTATTAGTTTGAAAACTGGTAAAGAAAAACTAAAAAGAATTAAACTGAGCATTGATCTTCCCTTTCTTCTATGAGCTTTATCACAGCATGGTGAAAAAAATTTTCTTGAGGGAAAGGTCCCAAATAATAAATTAATAATTGATTAATGGATAGTAATTAGATTACCCCAATTTTATGAGGCCAGTGAAACTTTGGACTGAGGTAATAGACACCAGTGATTACCCCTATTGCAAAGGGATGGCATCCGGACATTTGGGCCTCATGCTGGAAGGAAGCAGCCAGCGCCTTCTCAGCAGTATTCTCACCAAAATGTGTTTTCAGCCTTCAGATCTCACTACAAATTTACAGGAAATTCATGAGCAAGGGAACATATTGAAAGGATACCACAGGAATATAATTAACAATTTCCACACAACAGTGTATGGAACAAAACAATACCATTTTATCAACAAAAGAAATAGCAAAGAAAAAAATGAGGAGAGCACGTATAAATTAAAAAAGCCTCGTTTGGAGAACACTTAGAGAACTAAAAATAGACCCGTCATTTGATCCTACAATTCCTCTACTAGGTATATATCCAGAAGACCAAAAAATCACACTATAACAAAGATATTTGTGCCAGAATGTTCATTGCAACCCAATTCATAATTGCTAAGTCATGGAAGAAGCCCAAGTGCCCATTGACCCATGAATGTATCAATAAATTGTGGTATATGAACACCAAGGAATATTATGCAGCCTTAAAGAAAGATGGAGACTTTACCTCCTTCATGTTTACATGGATGGAGCTGGAATATCTTCTTAGCAAAGTATCTCAAGAATGGAAGAAAAAGTATACAATGTACTCAGCCCTACTATGAAACTGACTTATAGCTTTCATATGAAAGCTATAAACCCAATTATAGCCCAAGAATATGGGGAAAGAGGAAAGGGTGGGGTGGCAGGGGGATGGATGGGTGGAGGGAAGGTGATTGGTGGGACCACACCTACCGTGCATCTTACAAGTGTACATGTGAATCTTTCTAAATGTAGAATATAAATGTCTTAACACAATAACTAAGAAAATACCATGAAGGCTATGTTAACCAGTTTGATGAAAATATATCAAATTGTATATAAAACCAGCACATTGTACACCATGACTGCATTAATGTACATAGCTATGACTTAATAAATAAATAAAAAAGAGCCTTAAGCGTTACATCCACTAATTGTAATATCTGAGCATTATTAGGATATGGAATCCAAAAGAAACTTAAAAATTATAAGACAATTGAACAAGCCAGGTGGTTGTTAACATTAATTTATTTGTCTTGTTTCGGGTGAGATAATAGAATTGTCATAGTTTCCCAGCGTCCTTATCTTGTAAACGTTGAAATATTCCAGGTGAAATGAATTAATGTTCTGCCTTTGCTTGAGATTAGTCTTGGAGATAGAGACAATGTGTGTGTGTGTGTTGTTCTGTGTACAGATTAATCATGAATTGATAATTTTTGAAGCTGTATGATTAAGTATGTAATATCTTTTTTGTGTTTTGTAGTTTTCCATAATTAAATAAAATAGACAGATGGCTGTTAATTCCTTTCAAAAATGAGTAAAAGAATCCTTAGCTGATATAAAGCTCTCTTTAGCTTGGCTTCAAGTTGCACAAAAGGTGCACATCTGTCCCATCTCATGAATCACTGCTTCTTTATTTTTATTGTTGTTGTTTATTGTTTTCCAAGAACTTCTCTTGCCCTGGTGTCCTCCGCATGTCCTTCCCTTCCCTGTCAACTCATCTGTGAACTTCACGTGCAAAAATATTTCTTCTTCCAGTGTCTCTCCATGCAAACTCAGCGAGTACAAACCATTCACTCATCTAAACTGTGGGGCTTTGTGCCCTCCTTGGCTGTAGTGCATCCCCTACTGCCTGGGGCTGTTCCAGCTGTGCTCTGTGGGACTCTGAGCTCCTTGAGAACAGGCATGGGGCATCACTGATGCTATAGTCCAGATTTCGAGCACACATAGTAGCCATCCAAGGAAAGTATACGAAAGTATTTATAGATTTCCAGAATCACCTTTTTCCAACACTCACAGGCATCTACGTGTACGCCTGAAAATACTGCATTATTCTGTGATATCCCCCCTAGGGTGTCTGGTTATGAGAGAACATCTGGTCCGCGCTATTGAATAAATGACAATGTCCAGATGTGACAGGTTCCATGCTACTCAAAACAGCTCCTGACTACGTTCTAGGGGCCTTTGAATTCTTAAAGTTGCCTTTCTCTTATTGGTCTAAGCATGCTCCATTCTGTCAGCAGCCAGATGAGTCCAGCCTCTAAACAAGCGTTAGTATGTCTGAAACTAGTCTGAGAAGAGTATGAACCAGAGCTCCTGAGTTCTGGTGTGTTTGTGACGAGATCGCCCTGCCCACAAGGTATAATGCTCCCTTACCTCCTGTGGCCTGGAGGTGGGTGCTTCCACTCCCAAAGGCTCTTTTGTTGAGCCTAGTATTAAATTTGTTTCATTCAAGGAACAAAGTGAACAAGTTTAGGTGTGGAATTCATGTCATCTAAACATCCCTAAAATAGGAGTCTGGAGACAGATGGCACAGCTCTGGAGGTAGGCATCCTGCGCTCACCAGCCTGTTCCTTTTGTGGGATTTAAATCCCAAAGCAGCAGTGGGTGAAACCACAGTGCTGTGTGGAACAACAGCGTGATGACAATGCCCTGTCATTCTTAATAGAGCTTCTGAGAAATGCATAGTTTGTATACAGAGTGCAGTTTCTTCCTGATTATAAGCCAGCACATGTGCTGAAAGGTTAGTGGGAAGCAGACATGTTAGTTCAATAGACTGGCAACCCAATAAAGTGAAATTATAGAAACTCTGCGTCTCAAAAATAAATTCTATGATTTAGATTATAGAATAGAATCTATATTCTATAGATTATAGATTTATAATTATAATTCTATAATTTAAAATTATATTTTAAAGAAATATAATTTAAAAAATAACAGCTGTTAAAAGAAAACCTTAGACAAATTAAACATAACAGAATTTAATTGAATAAAAAAAATGACTGGCAAATTAGACAACCCCAGAACTAAAGGGGTTCAGAAATTCTTGGGAGGCCATTTGGGCACAGTTGGACAAGTTATGGTATGGACAAAAAAAAAAAAAAAGAAAGGCATAAAAAAAACAAAAGGGCAGTATAGAAATAGCTCTCTCTCTGTCTCTCTCTCTTTTTTGCCTTGTTTGAACAGGTTTAAACATTTGGCCACCTGGGATGGGTTGAAGCACGGCTGTTATGATTGCTAGAAACTCAGCTATCTGCTACACCTCAGGGTCCAAGTTAGGTTCACAGCTTTTATACACACTAAGTTAGGCCATGGTACCGCACTTAAGAACTCAAAGATGTGAGTGCAGAGGATTTATCAGGTCAAATTTAGTTCAACACAGCTTTATTGAATTATGTTATAAGTCACATATCAGAGAATTCGATTTTTAAAGAGTAAAATGGGGAAAGTGATAGTCATTAGTGACCCTATCTCGCTCCAGAAGACCCCTCACGCCCACTCCTCCCTCCCCGCTCTCCTCAGCAGTGGCCACCACTGCTCTACAGTCCTGCCTGGAAACATGTCTATTCTGATCACATAAAGGAAACCACACAGCATCTGTCTTTGTTTCTGATTTATTTAATTTAGCACAGAGTTTTCTAGGCTCCCCAAGCTGTCCCTTGTCAATACTTCGTTCACTCGTACGGTTAAGAGATACTTTATTTTATGGATCTATCACATCTTATCTTTTCATCAGCTAGTGGAAGTTTATTTATTTATTTATTTTTTGGTTATTATGTGAGATACTTCAGTACCTTCCTGTACAGGTTTCTCATGTGTGTGTGTGTGTGTTTTAAATTGGGGTAAGTGTCTAGGGATCAGACGGCTGGGCTGTAGGGTAAATACACGTTTAGCATTTGGAGAGACTTCCAGACTCTTCTCCAAAGTGCTGCCCTGTTTCCCGTTCCCACCAGCAGTGTCTGCGGGTCCCACTTGTTCCCCATCCTTACCATGCTTGCAATTGTCCTCTAAACCGTGGCTGTGCTAGTGGGTGTGGGGTGGTGGCTCATTACAGATTTGATTTGCATTTCCTTAATGGCCAAGTATGTCCAGCATCTTTTTATGTACTCGTTGCCCATTTGTTTCATTTTTTAAAAGAAATATGTGTTCAGGTCCATGGCCCATTTTTAAATTATTTATCTTTTTATTGTTGAGTTATGAATTATTTATACATTTAAGATAAATGTCTGTTGTTAGATACATAATTTACAAATAGTTTCTCACAATGTATAGGTTTTCTCTTTACTCTCTTAAGGATAACTTTAGAAACACGAAAATTCTTAATTTTTAATGAAACCCAACTTGGGCAATTATTCTTTTGTCACTTGTGCTTTTGGTGTTAGAGGTTCGAAAACACTGCCAAATCCCAATGTTTACTCCTAGACTTCTTTTCTCTTGCAAGTTTTACAGTGTAGCTTTTACACACAGGTGCACAATCAACTCTGAGTCAGTTTTTGTCTACGTCATGAGGCAGGTGTTTAACCGCATGGCTTCTGCTCTATCTCATGGCCTGGCACTCTGTCTGTGGATCAGTTAAACTCAATTGTAAGAGACTGTGTCTTAAGTTTAAATTCCAGTCACTCCATTTCACTGATCCACACTGACCTGGCTATATCCCAGTTCCATACTTTTCTTGATTACTGCAGCTTCTTAATAGATCCTGCAATGAGGAAGCCTGAGTCTTCCAACTTTTCTCTTATTTAAAGGTTGGTTTGGTTATTCTGGAAATTCTTATATTTCCATATGAATTTAGGGTCAGCTTTTCCACATCTACAAAAGAAAGGTAGCGGGGAGTTTAATGGGAATTATTTAGAATCTGTACATCAGTTTGGGGTATAATATTATCTTTAAAATATTTCAATGTGTCAGAGCCTCAGGAATGAAACAGCCAGGATGTGGATTGAAAGTACAAGCTTACTAGAGGTAAGGCTCCCCAGAGGCATAGGAGAGCCTCAAACAACCCTTGCGGTGGCTACTTATTGCAGGGATAACAGGTATGAAGAGTGCTGAGTAACGAGGTACAGGACCTACTGCTTAAAGACCACAAAAAGGAAACTACGGGCTTCCTCCACAACTCCCACAATGAAGTACCATAAAATGTTTAAGGTTTAACACCTGCTTACTATCAAGTAACCGATCTTGCCTCTAGGATTTCTCTAGGCTTGCTAGGAGAATGTTGGGCTCTCAGCGTTTCCTCTGATGTGTTCAGAACTGGTGACTGTCCTTGTCTCAGTGTTAAATAACAAGATTTAGAGGATATATTTAATCATTGAGTTTATTTGAGCATAAGGCTTGAGGATGGCCACCCGGAGCGCTGACTGGGAGGCAAATGGAGGTCAGCATTTCCACAGTGGAGAAATTAGGATTTCAGGTAGGTGGGAGACTGGGAAGGCCCAGCAGGGTTCCGTGTACCATACAAGTCAGGATGCCCCACACAGCCTATTTGATTCTTTCTCCCCTCCTAGTCTCTCAGCTGCTTATGACATAGAATCACTGAGCACCTTTACCATCTTAACATTGTTAACCAGCAATTGTACACAGAAACTACCCATGTTAGTGGGTGACTGGTGAAGTACCTCCTTCAGCTTCCTCTTTGCCCCAACTGCTACAGCTGTCTCCACAAGCTATCAAGCAAATACCAGGGATTATTTCTGGAAAACACCCCAGGTGATAGACTATTCACACTAAACAAATTCCAAGGCAGGTCAAATAAAGACAAGCTTTGCCAAGAGGCGTTTCTAGAAGCTTTCAGATGGATCAAATTATTAAAAAAAAAAAAAATCCATGGGATTGAGGCCTTGAGGGAATCCAAGGACATTTTTCTCCTTCCTCTGGGCCCTCGCACCCTGGTTTTCATGGCTGCTATGAATACAAGGCTATTGCTGGTTTTAAAGTTACCATGGAACTGGGGAAACATGGGTGGAAAAGCTAAAATACCATAAATCTGACTCTTCTGACTATTCTCTGTATTATTCTTAATACAGAGTAATTTGTTTTGAACAGAATTTTCTCTGATTTTTGTAAGCCTTTAGTGAATTTCTATAGCTCTGGAAAAAGTTGATTTGGGGAATGTTTGCAAGTCTTCTTGATTTTATGGAGTTGTGGGTTTCTGGAGCACCTTGCTCAGCAGAACTGCTTCTCTCTAGCCTCTTTCAAGAACACCTTTCTTTTTTGACTTTTGGGGGATAGAGGATAGTCATTTTTTTAATTAAGATTTTTGTTAATATAACTTTTAAATTTAAATTTAATTTTTATGTGGAATTTTGTATATTTCATTTGTGCTTCTTCTAAAAGTATTTGGGAAGTGTCTGTAGACATTTGGAATACACTAATAGATATCCAGCAGATTCCAATCTGTACTTAATATTTTGGTTTTCCAAAAATTATATGTTTTTAAATTGTGTTATTAAATCATATTCCTTGACATACTGGAAGACCTAAACTACAGCACAGGTTGTGGCTGAGATTAATGAAATAGCCAATTTATAAGTGTAGATCTTGACTCTTAGAACAATAATTGTTTCCTATTTTATAGGAATAGGTCATAAAATGAGGAATTTTTACTCTTCTACAAAATAGAAAACATTATTGGTAGGGCGCTGGCCCCATATACCAAGGGTGGTGGGTTTGAACCTGGCCCCAGCCAAATGGCAACAACAACAACAAAATAGCTGGGCATTGTGTCCCAGCTACTTGGGAGGCTGAAGCAAGAGAATCAGCTAAGTCCAAGAGCTGGAGGTTGTTGTGAGCTGTGACGCCACAGCACTCTGTCAAGGGCAATAAAGTAAGACTCTGTCTCTAAAAAGAAAAAAAAATTCCTCATTTTATGACCTAAATATTCAATCAATTTGAATGTAAATTCCAAAGAATAAATAAAAATTATATGGGAAGGGATATATTTTGATGAATTTTTTTTACAAATATTTTAAGTATCTTCAGATAAGCAATTTCAGATAAGCAATTTATGACCCATCTTCAATTTAATGTTTTAAAAATCTTGTCAGACAACTCATACTTGCTAGGAAGTATAATAAATAGTGATAAAAATTTAAATTAGTCAGAGAATAGAATATAAGTCTAAACATTGGTTAAATTAATGTTCTATATCAACCAAGATATATCATGAATTGTATGAGTTACATATGTGTGTAGTAAACATATAAAAATATGTGAATATTAAATAAGTGAAGATCATGGTTACCTTTGTGAGCCAGGGAGGGAGGTGTGACTGATTACACAGTGAGTGCTACAGCGGTTATGCAAATAACTTAATAATTCTTTGCTTGTATTATTTAGTAACCTGGGTGAAGTTTTCACCAATAACCTTTAATTTACTTTTCTTATAGTATTTCACACGTCTGAATGTTTAATAATTAAAAATCAAATAATAGGAAAGACTAGCCTATTATAAAAATGAGCAAAGGAAAGGACCCAAAAAAGTAGAATTTAAAATATCCCTTATTTACAATCCAGGACAAAATTTTGATCTCTCTTAATCAGTGTCAATAAAGTGGTGGCACATATCATGTATACTTCTCATAATGGCAACGATTTCTGAAAGAATCATAGAGGTGGCTTGGCTACCTGAGAGACAATCTCCTATATAAGGAGTCTCTAGGACTATATCAAGATCAGGGTAGTATTTTCAGAAAAGCAAAGAATATTAGTACTAATTCTAGATTACACAAAGTGGTCATTGTTATTGTTTTTCTTTGTTTGTTTTACTGTTTAAACAAATTTTATATACACAGATTACAAAATGCTTTTAAAATTAAAAGCAAGACAAGTGTTTTAAATGAAAGTTGCTGTATGTAGCTGAGTTGATTTTACTTATCAGGGTACTCAGGTCTTACGACATCAATACTTCAGCAACATAAGATTGTGTTTTTTATTCTGCAAAGTCTGGTTCAGGTAGACTAGCCTTCCTCCAGCTTGTGACTGTGCCATATGGTGTATGTGGTCTCAAAGAGCTTGTGGTCAGAGAAAGAGTCACTGAGGGTGAGCCCTACTGTTCACGTCCTTGGATTTCTCATAGTTTATCAGCTGGACCTACTCACAGGGCTCCCCTCAGGAGCCTGAGAGGGGGAGGGAACACAAGGGTCTTTGGTGAGCATTTACTAATTCTCTCTCAATGGATGGCTGGATATTTTTTAAAGCAGCTAGAGAAAAATAATAATGACATGTTATTACAAAAAGGGCTCTTCTGTCCTTACCTGAGAAAAATATCCTTAAAAGTTTTCATCATAAAAAGGGAAAATTATCTCATTTTATACATTAGCGGTTAGATAATGGATGTGTTTTTCTGATTCCACTGTTAAAATAGTGAAAACAAATTGCATACAACAGTAATAACTTTCCTTTTCTGAATTTCTACCCATCCTAAAACATTTAAATATTATTTAAGATACAGTATATAAATAACATTAAAGACTAAAAAATGAACTCAATAAAATAAAAACAAAATAAAAAAATGAGATTCCTATTTTATATTCAGCAGTCTACTTTTTTTTTCAAAACCTATTAGAGGAAGAATGAAATAATTTATTTTATACCAAGCAGAATGTGTTTATTAGATTTAAATGCCTTTTTTATACATTTATATTGCAAATCTCAAGAAAAATAATACATACTAAGGCTTCTGTTTCAACTTCACTTCCAGACAGCCCACATGCAAAGTACTGCAAAGTCTGACCAATTATCCCCCCAAAACTGACTCTGGCTTCAGCAATAATCAAGTCCAAGTTTTCCTCTTTAAACTAATCCTTTTCAATATCTTCTTAGTACACTTTCATAAGATAATGGGTTGAATAATTTAGCAGCATCAGAAATCATAAAGTCCGTGGTTCTATGTCATTTTATAATGGGAAGAAAGAACAGTGAGGAGCCCGCTGGCTTCAGTAAGATGGAGGATACTTTGAGAATTAATTTAAACATAACAGTATGGAAAAAGAAGCATATGCTAAATGGTAATTTATGTAGTAATAAATTATCCTCCTTAACCTGCATTTTATGATCAAATAAAGGCAAAAATAGGTTGATTATAAAATAACTTAAGACCCCACACATTGAAAACGTAAGACCCTAATTAGTGAGAACTTTAAGATAAAATATGAAAATATATGAAATACCTTTCAGTATTTTTATTAGTAGTACAAATTAAAAATTAAGACTGATAAAAAAATAAGACTATCTGACTTACACATCACATTGAGGACTCTCTAAACACGGAACTGGGCCTAAGTGAGTGAGAACAATTTCTTCACAAAATACAGTAATATTAAAGGAGGCGGCTCGTTATCTGGAGCTGCTCTGTAGGGGCTGACAAATGAGGAAGACGAGCATAATGTGTCATGAATTTGAATCCACATATTTCTTACAACTTCCAATAAAACTGGTTGTAAAGCTGCTTTTGTCTTCAGAACTCATGTTTATGTCCCCATTTGACTGCTTACTATCCAGTAATGGGAAGGGTTTTTAGCAATATAAGTAAAAAATTGGGTTTCAAATGCATTGCTTTGTTGGCTGTATGATTGTTTTGACCCCTTAACATCTGTTTTCCTTTATTAAGTTAATACTGACTTTGCTTTGAGAAAACAAGTCCGGATGCTGGAGAGGTGCTCCAGAACCAGCCTAGGGACGGAGAATGTGACACACGTAACATTTAGGGAAACATGAAACTCACTTCACTCACTAGTTAATGACCATGGCCCAGCTTCGGTCCAACCGTGCACTTCTGTCCCCCTGGGCTCAATGTGTCTCATCAGAGTAAATTTCAGGACTTGTCTGAAGCTTCAGGTAGAGGCAAACTCTCCTCAGCCAGACCTGAACTTTTGGCTGCGTGCTTAACTGGAGTCAGTGACCAGAGCCGGTACAGTTGAGGACTCTGACAGGCAGAGACAAGGGCAGGAAACCCTCCAATGCTGAGTCCATCTGTTCCTGGGCCCAGAACCTTTGGTTATTTGACCTCATAGATGGTGTTTTTACTTAACCCACCTGAACTGACGTTCTGTCATTTATGACACCACTTGCACTACCTATTTTAAAAGGTTACATACTTGTTACAATAAAGTTGCTATTGTCCAAGGTGATTGTATTATATTTCTGAGGGGATTGACTTTGGGAAGAGTTTATAAAAGTTATAAGTTTATATACTTCATTATTTTATAAGCACATCTTATTTCTAATCCCAAATGGTCTTAGTGTTGGTCATCAAACACTTTTTGCTCTGGATTAAAAATGGGAGATTAAAACACACACACACAATGACAAAAATTTGCCACTATTCTGAGCCTTCAGACAGATGTGTTCCAGGCTACAAAGATAATTTTGGAGGAGATTTGAGTATGTTCTGAATAACCTCCAAAGTTGGTGAAGGCAGAGAGCATCCCAAATAGTAGTTTTTTCACATAGAGGGTAATAATTATTCTAATAGGCCGTATCTCATGTTTATTTAAAAGTCTGTTTGTTTGTTTTACTAAGCTGAGGCAACAGGATATCAGTTTATCTTGGAATCCAAAAGTTCTTTCTGGATTAGAAGATTTGGCCTTTAAAGGAAGCTTAAGGTTTTACTAAATGACTATGAAAGATAAGTTGCCAGGAAAGGTCAGAAGTCGTACTTTTACAGAATGAAAATCAGGTAAAGACCAAAGAAAAAAATGTTGTTAAAGAGTTCTATAGCTGGAAAATGAAATCCTCGTTTAATTATTGAATATTTATGAAGTATCAGTATTTAACAAAATAAATTGCTACTCACTACCTAGACATTTCAACGTTGTATCTAAATACTAATTCATAGAAAGGTGCTGGCTGCCATAGTTATAATTCAATTTTTAAAAATCACCTAAAAAATTAACCCAGGGATAATGAGAGAGAAAATAAAAATAATCTCAGGATTAATACATGCAGGCTGTCCATAAAGTTCGTGTGCAATTTAAACCAGCTGTAACTTTATTTGCACATGAACTTTATGTACACCCTACATATAAGGTTTATCATTATTCACAGTAGTGAGTTCTCCAATTGGTCATGGTAAAAAACAATGAAACTTTGGAAAATTTCAATCCAAACTTGGAAAATTCTTTTACTTCAAATATTCTCATACGTTAATAAATGTAACGTATCTATCTATCTATCTATCTATCTGTCTATCTATCTAGGTCAATTCTATTAATACATAAGTTAAATTGTGAATTTTTACTAAGAATTTTTTTTGCAATTTGGCCAACCTCAGTTATTAAATTCCTGTTGTCTACAGCGTCCCCTTCATTTGAATTTTGAAGAAAGTATTAAAACATACTTAACGTCATTACAATATTATTTCCCAATTTACTATTTGTTGGGTGTCTAGGGTAAAAAATGAGATGGTTCCTTTTCACCAAAATGAAGAATACAGCTGTTACACTAACACAGGAAGTTGATAAGGCATCACTCATCTATTCTATAAATGTAGAAACAGATTCAGAAAAAGGAGAGGGTCCTTGGGCAATTGGAGGTGGCCTATGACCCTTCCTCTGAGAAGACCCAAGATATCGATTAGGCACCCATACTTGGAACAGATCATCTGGGAAAGAATGCTGGGGTTTAACAGAGGCAGCGGAACCCACCGAGGGTGGAGGTAGGAAAGCCTGGCTGACTGCACCTTGTCCCCAGACCCTCAAGCAGCCCTTAGACTCTGACCAGGGAAGGAGAAGGTGGGACCTAGATACAGAGGGACCCCTGGTGCCCCAGGCCTCCAGACTGGCAGACAGACTGCCTAGAGATCAAGCAGACCATGCTCAAACTCACGTGCAGTTCCACAGAACTACAAACATGGTAGCTCCTGTGGGTGACATTCTGGGAGCCCATTCCCAAGGCCCTGAGCCCTGACCTGACTGTTGCTGTTGTCCCGGCAGATTGCCAGGCCACAGAGAGAGAGGGGAACCTCTGTGTGCTACTGTGCCCCATGGCCAACTTTGTCCACTGTAGATACAGGATACTGCTGGACCATGCACCCCGTGCCTGCCAGCCTCCCAAGCATAGATCACCTGGCTGCTCCCACAGAGTGCCACACACTCTTTGGTGGCAGGCCTGTAGCACGGCCACCACTGACCCATCCAAGTGTTCTCAGGCAGCCCGGCACCATCCTGCCAGAACTAGATCCTATCTGTCGGGGGCGTGGGGGAGATTTGTGAACTGATCTTGAGTGAGCCCCACAGGCAGAACTGAGAGGAGGGTGTGGGCTCATTTGTGTTGTGCAAGCAGAGTGGCCCTTCCTTAGCAGGGACTGCTGGGAAGGATGTGGCCTGAATGCCAGGTGTCTGTCCCAGGCAGGGAGGCTCATGCCCTGAGTGGCCTGGTTTCCTAAACACAAACTGCTTAAGTCTGGCCAAGCTGGTCTGGCCTGCTGCCTACAGCCAGATGCTAGAGGGAGTGGGGAGATCCACCGGGTCTGGGGAGTGGGAGCTGAGTGGGTCTCATTGCTGCATTGCTGCCTGCTGGTCTGTGGTTTCAGGCCACCCCTCTACCCTTATATAGGATCTGTGGTACAGTAAAGGTGTGTCTGCCCATCCTAGGAGGTTTACCTGGGAGACACATTCACCTCATTGAGGTCAATGTTTGCACCTGCCTTTGGGAAGCTGGACATGGGCTTACTCTACCAGCCTTACCAAGCTTTGCCCCCCACCTGCCTTAGTGGTGGGGAACAAAGTAGGACCCTTGAGAGTTCCACGGCTCCATTGCCTGGGACATTGGAGTCCTTCTCCTAATTAACTAAAGCCAAGTGCAAGTCCCAAAACACCGCTGCAGCTGGCTCTCTCCTACAGGTGCCATCTGTGGCTGGAGGGCACCCCGGGCTGGAAAATGAAGCAAGCTGCTGGAGGCGTCCATCTCTCCTTCCTGTCAGGAGGTGAGGAACATGCCCACAGGCATAGGAAGCCACCACCATGGCCTTTGAGAAAACCACCACGCTAAGGCCGTCTCCAACCAAAGAATTCACTCAGAGCCTTGGTCTTCTGAATGCACCATATGCAGTTGCAGCTGTAAGAATGCAAAAACTGTCCCATCTAAAGAAAAGTAAATTCCAAAACAAGAAGTGACAGCTTCTCCACATTGGAAGAAATGAGCATAAGAATTCGGACAATATAAAAGAACATTCCCCTTCTCTAGTAATGGATCCCAACCAAGAGAAAATCCAGAAATGACGGGTAAAGAGTGCAAACCATGGAATGTAAGAAAGCTCAATTAGATCCAAGAGAAGGTTGAAAACCACCAGAAAGAAATGCAAAATACAAAAATAATTCAGCAAATGAATGAAAAATGTATCAAAGAGATATTATTTTAAGAAAACCAAACTGAATTTCCGGAAATGAATGTTTCACTGAAGGAAATGCAAAGTGCAGTTAAAGGATACACCCATAGAACAGATCAAGCCAAGGAATGAAAGTCAGAGCTTGAGGACAGGTCTTTTCAATTAAGCCAACCAAATAGAAAGAAAGAAAAATAATTTAAAAAGTGAACAAAACCTACAAGAAATGCAGACTTAGGTAAAGTGTACAAACATACACATCGTAGGTATCCTGAAGGAGAGGAAATAAAGTAAAAAGTGTAGAAAGATATTTGAGAGAATAACTGAGGAAAATATTCCTGGTCTTGCAAGAGATTAGATGCAAGAGTCTTATTGAACAACAGGGAGATACATTGTGAGAAAGACTTCACCAAGTCATACAGCCATCAAACTAAGTCAGCATAAAGGAAAAAATTTAAAACCAGCTAGACAAAAATGTCTAATTACCTAAAAAGAACGCTCATCAGACTAACAGCACACTTCTCCTAAGAAACCTTACATTTCAGGAGAAATTGGGGTCCTGTATCCTGCTAAACAAAGCTTTATAAATAGAGGAGAAGTAAAGTCATTCCCAGAAAATCAAACACTAATGGAATTTGTCATCACTATTACCAACCCTATAGGAAATGTTCAAGGGAGTCCTAAACATGGTTGATACTTGCCAACATTATAACGTATGAAACCATGAAACTTATGGGTCTTATAAAACAACTTCACAATTGAGAATACAAAGCAGTTGGGTGACAATTAAAATTAAGACTGGAACAGAATCTCATATATCAGTTTGAACACCATATAAATGGATTAACTATCCCACGTAAAAGTTACAGATGGGCCAAAAGGAGAAAAAGCAGAACCTGACCATATATTGCCTTTAAGAGACTCACTTAACTGAGGAACACTTTTACAAACTCGGGATAAAAGGGCGATTAAGGATATTCCATGCATATGGAACACAAAATAGAGGAGGAGCAGCTCTATTCATAGGATAAAACAGATTTTAAAACAACAACAGAGATAAATAACAAACAAGGTCATTCTATAATTATAAAAAGATCAACTTAGCAGGAAGATACAATAATTCTCGATACATATGCACCCAACACTGGAGCAACCAGATTTATAAAACAAATACTACTAGACCTAAGAAAAGAGATAGATAACAATATAATAAAAACGATGGGACTAAACCACCCCTTTGCAGGACTAGGTAGATCACTGTGGCAGAAAAATCAACAAAAATATTGAACTTCAACTGGACTCCAGAACAAATGGACCTAACGGACATTTACAGAAAACGCCACCCAAGAACTGCAGACTGTACTTTCCGCTCATCTGTGCATGGAATATTTTTCCAAAATAGACCATATGTTAGGCGACCAAACACGTCCCCATAAATTCTGTAAAACCTAAATCATAGTAAGTATCCTCTTAGACTGCAGTGGAATGAAACGAGAAATCAATTCCAAGAGGAACTCTGAAAACTATATAAACATATGGAAATTAAACAATCTGCTTCTGATTATCATTGGGTTGATGACAAAAATCAAGATAGAATTCAAAATTTCTTTAATTAATGAAATTCTTAACACAACTCAAGATGGAATAAAGACTTAAATGTAAGACCTGAAATGATAAAAATCTAGAAGAAAACCTAAGATAAACTCTTCTGAACACCGGCCTCAGCAAAGAATTCATGACAAAGACCATAAAAGCAAACACACAAAAACAAAAATAAACACATGGGACTTAGTTAAATTAAAAGGCTTCTGCACAGCAAAACAAATGATCAACAGAGCAAATGGATGACCCACAGACTAGGAGAGAACATTTGCAAACTATCTATCTCATAAAAGGAACTCAATCAACTCAGCAAAAAGACCCCAAATGACCCCATTAAAAAATGAGCAAACGACATAAACCAGACTTTTTTTTTAAAAGAAGATATACAAATGGCAAAAAAAAAAAAAAAGTGAAGCAGGGCTCACCATCAGAAAATTACATACTGAAATCACAATGAGATACCACTTTACCCCAGTTAGAATGGCCATTATTAAAAAGTAAAAACAATAGATGTTGAAATGAATGCAGTAAAAGGGAATGTCCACCTCCGTTGGTGGGAATGAAAAGTAGCACAAGCTCTGTGTAAAATCGTATAGAGATTTCTCAAAGAACAAAAAGTATATCTACCATTTGGTTCAACAATTAATTCCACGACTGGGTATCTACCCAAAGTCAAAGTCACTGAATCAAAAAGACATCCACACTTGTATATTTGTCACAAAGTAACTCACAATAGCAAAGACAGGAATCAAGCTAAATGCCCATCTGCTGCTCAGAAATATATAATGTAGTATATTTTAAATATATGTATATGTACACACATCATGAAATACTATTCACCCATTTGAGAAAAAAGAAATAAGGTTTTCTTGTACCCACTTGGATGGAACTGGAGGCCATTATCCTAAGTAAAGTAACTCAGGAATAGAAAATCAAATACCATATGTTCTAACTAAGGAGGGAGCTACACAGTGGGTACCCGCCATCATACAGAGTAGAATAATAGACATTACAGACTCCAAAGGTGGGTGGGGATAGGGGATAAAAAGTTACCTATTATGGACAATATATGCTATTCAGGTGATGGGTCCACTAAAAGCCCAGACCTCACAGCTATGCAATACATCCACGTAACAAAACTGCACTTACATCTCCTAAGTAGATCGAAATTCTTTCAACAAAAAGGAAAATGAAAGAAACCAGCATGATCTAAGGCAGTGCCCTTTTACTCCCCTCTCCCCTCAGACGCGTTTTCAAGACTTACATGGTACATTCCACCTACCTTCAGTGCTGAATCACGAGGTGGCTGATCTATGCAATTTGTGCACACCTCACAGATCTGGCCCAGAGCAAGATACATTCAATTGAAAAGTAAATCCTAACACTTTAAGAATGAAACTAAAAATTAGAACTAAACACCGTAATAAATCAGTAGTACCTTGGCCGCTTACTTAGCTAGTTACAGATGAAAACCGGCACCACCACTACACTAATTTAACAGTACTTATTTGTCTATAAAACCACATGTTTCATACATCACAAGAAACCTTCAAAATACTACAAAAATGATATTTTCACACAAAAATTGGAGAAATGCCCTGGCTTTTCTAGTTGCTGTCATACAATGCTGGAAATGAGGCTGCCGGATCTCTAGACCCAGGAGTACAAAGCCCGTGTGCATTAACTTGGTGGGCCACCCCCTGCGAGGGGCAAGATCCTGCTGGAGATCTGCTTCCGCCATGGTCCTTGTCCTTTTCCTTTTCCATAGATAAAGGCTAGAATTATATCAAGAGCTGACATCATTTTTAAAGAACATTAAGCATTCTTTTTTAAAACATGGCATCACAGATGCAGGTGGAAACTTAACTATTCAGATACCCTTGCAACTTAAAATTCAAATGTATGTTGTTCAACAGAATAGCCATATGTGAAAAGCAAATGTAGAGTTTAATTCAAATTTAAAGTTCAAAACAACAATAGACCACTTTGCTAATCCTATCACAAACGAGTCGACTGTGTATAGCCAGGACAGGAAGGTAAAGGACGATGATGTGTGTATAATGACACTGCTCTTCTTTCCAGCCAAGAAATGTTTTGGGAGAAAATGAAGCCACTTTGAATGGAATAAAGTATAAAACAAACAGACACATGAATAAAACCTCAGAGTGAAAACAGGGGAGCTTTATTCTAGAAAGAGTCAGCAGGATTGTTTGACAATAGTGGGTAACAGAAGGGTAAGTTTGGAGAGAATGATGTTTAGGTACTAATGGGTTGGGATAAAGTCCCCAAGGAAGAAGGGAGGCCACATTTTCTTAACAGAGAAGTGACAATATGACCCGCAAGCCATTGGGGATGAAGTTTTTAGTTTGCTGAAGTTCAGAGGTTGGGAACAGTGTGGGGGCTACTGCTGTAGCTACTTCAGATTATACTGTGACATCTCCTATGAGCAGGACACAGTCATCTATGCAATCGGTTTGTTTCTCACCATCAGGCCCTGCATTTGACCTTGTCTCAGTGTGTCTTTTCAATAAAGTAGAGTCTTCCTCCCTCCCCCATGCACTTTGCTCCAACAATAATATTTATCCATAGAAACCATTTTAATTTCCTCCAATGCAATTACCAAATTCAAATAACATACCAGGAGAACAATCAAAAGCTAATTGGAAGAGGCCTCAGCATGGAGTGCACGTCACCTGCTGGGATCTGCTCACCACAGGGTGCTGTGTCCCTCACACCCTGACAAGAGGGACTGTCTCCCAAATTCTATTTCTATGCCCAGAATGTTATAAAACCTGGGCCTGCATGAAGCCACCATTTGCAGGGTGGTTCCATCAGATCACAGCCTCATGCAGACAGCACCAATAGGAGGCCAGACGTTCCTGAGCAAAGGCTTCCCAGGGGACTGCGTGGGGTAAGGGCATTGGAGAGTTATAACCACCTCCCAAGCGCAGCTTGTGATTTTCAGAAATAGATTCCCTGAAAGAGACTCACGCCAAGTTCATTGAAATTCATAGATAAGCTACATACACAGCAAAACAAAGCTATTTAGGAAACTTTAATTACTTAACCAAAGTAATAAAATATGTATGAGAAAAGAGAACATCCAGCTAGTCTGTAAAGTAAACTAGCCAACAAATTAATTAGTTCTTAATAGCGAGAAATTTCTATCAATTGGCAAAAGCACCACGAATTACTTGCAGAATACACAGGTTTTTTTCCCTGTTACTATTTTCAGTCACTAATTTTTGGCCATTATGATTTTTTTCTTTGGCGTGTGATTAGTAGCATGTAACATTAATAACATTGGAAATGGATTTCAAAGTGCGATGTTCTACTTTTAATACAGGCCTAGCAACACTAGCGATGTGGAACAAAGGATCAAACATGTCCACTGACAGCTTTTCTTCCCCAATATTAAATTTCGGTTTGAGTACTATTGGTCACTACAGCCTTGCAGATAAGAGGGCCCACGTGTGTCACGTGTGTGGAGAAAACAGCTGACCTCACAGACCCCAGGCTCCCACTCAAACCCTTCCCTCCCCAGCTCGATGGCTCTGCTTCACTCAGACGGACTGAAGTCTGGTTATCATGATTTCTTTGTCATTTATTGTATTTTTCTACTGTCATTTATGCCACTTTCTCCCAATAGTTTCTTAAAATCATTGTTTTAAAGACATGGTCTATATACGGTAGCAACATTCCCAAGGCCTGTGTGGACAGTGGACAAACCGCTGGACGCCTGCTGATACTCATGGTTCCCTTTTTCGTCATGAACAGGACCCTTTCATTGGTAAGGGTAGCAATTTTCTTGACTGAAATATTTTTCAGACCCTGTAGATCAGGCTCACGGGTATACAGAGTCTCTGAGGGGGCTCTGCGGACTGCCACTCTGAGGACGGGGAAGACCCCATTTCTACGTTCCCTCTGCCCCCCCTCCACTGCGAGGCATGATGAGAGTTCTGGCATCCACCTTGTGAATGGTGAGGGGACCTAGAACTGACAAAAGGAGGAGCAGCAAGGTGGCCATCAAGACACCATCATGTCAGGGGCCTGCTGGGGAGCCCTGGACGGGGGACCCAGGCTGTGCAATTCATGGTCGCCTCACTCCTTTGTCCAAAATAGGACACACATATTCACAGAGGCATTTGGAAATAATGTTTGTATGTGTGCACGCGTATGTACCTAAACTTGGGGTGAGTGTGTGTGTGTGTGGACGCATCTGCAGTCAGAGAAAGCACAGTAGGGATAAAAATCTACCACATTATTTTACTAACTTGCTCCCCATTGTCTTCCAAAAGAATAAGAGGCAAGTCTGGAGATATTGGAAAGGAAGAAGTAAGGGAATCGTTTAATTTTCTCATACTTCAGAAGCAAGACGTTAAATTGCTTTGGTGTTACTTCCCAGAGAACTTGGAACCAAGCACGACCTGCCGTGAAAATCCCCAGAAGAGTTTGTCAATCAGAAAAGAATTGGGGGTGGGAAGAGATTCATAAACTAAGATTCTGCCTTCCACCTTCCCTGGTACACGTAGGCCCCTGGCCTTTTTTAGTACGTAAGCTCGGAGGGCGCCCGTGGTCTCCAGCACAACGCGCCTGAGCCAACCGCTGGTACCGTCCCCGAGAGAACGTGAAGTCGTAGTTTTCAATCAAGCAAGCGAGGTAAATTCGGTATGGGGTCAAAATAACACCGCACAACTGTGTTCCATCTCCTAGATAACAATAGCCTGAGAGGCCACGATCATATGGAGGGTAACAGATGAAAAGCGTAATTGAATCACAGGAGGGAGGGCAGGAGAAAACTAATCCCTGAAGAAGGGAAGTAATTCAGCTGAAATCAAAGCCTGCTGCTTCCAAGTTGCTGAGCAGTTTACTCCCGCTGCTTCCAGCAACACCACCACCACCATCACCCCATCACCCCACCACCCCCACCCCCCACCCCCCGCCCCGCAGGCCGTCTGGGATCGCAGCCTCCCCGCCCACGTCTGCGGGCGCACCTGCTACCCCGCGCGCTGACGCCCAGCTGCGGACCGGACAGGTGACCTGCCAAGGGCTGGATGAGATTTCCTACAAAGACACAATTCGACTCCACAGGACTTGTATACGTGTACATTAAAATCTTTATTTAGTGTGTAAGGCAGCAAAATATTGTAATCAGACACATTGATTCCAGGTTATAGTAACAACATCTATAGAATAGGATTTTATATGAACGGTCAT
>CAUYQV010062456.1:0-59827 GCA_963574575.1 Galagoides demidoff
AGAGGAAAATTTGAATATCAAAGGATTGTGAGATATCTTTGAGCATATAACAAAATCTTTAAATATTTTTGAAAAAGATTTTTTTTTGCAGTTTTTGGTTGGGTCTGTGCTTGAACCTGCCACCTCTGGTATATGAGGCTGGTTCCCTACTCCTTTGAGCCACAGGCACCACCTGAAAAAGTTGATCTTTATAATCATAAAGTGAAAAATGTCATACTATGAAAAAACAATGGGAGAGGCAGAGACAAGATGGCAGACTACAGCCAGCTTTTTACAGAGGCTCCCATCCAGAAGGAGACTTAAAGGACAGAAGTTTAGCAAAGGAGCTGATGGTTTGGAGTGGAGCCAAGAGAGAAGATTGACGAACACACTTCAACCTTGCTGAGGTGAGCTGTGACATCAAAAATACAATCAAAAGGTATGAAATCCACAAACAAGCTGACGGGAGTCCCCTCCCCTACAAGAAGGGCTCGCAGTTTACTCCATATAAACAAGCAAGCAGAGTTCAAATATCCTCCCACTCTATCCCACGGGCGAGACCCCCTAAAAACTGGACCTCCTACCACTGTTGGCATGCCATGGCACCCTCCTGCCAGGCATAAAACTGTAAAACTATATAAAACTATATATATTCCCCACCTGCAACACTGAACTCTGAAGATTCCCCCCCCCACTCTCACCCCGAGGTCTTGAGGTTTGTCACCTATGGAGTCCAGATTCTTGGGCATTTCCTTGAGAGGAGTGGAGGGGGAAAGGGCTGGTGCTGGTCTGTGCTGACTCTGTGGCATGGGAGCAAGGAGAGGTGGGTCAGCTGAGAGGGAGCTACACAGGAGCAGCAGTATCCTGAGAGTGGCAGTTGCAGCACCAGGAGGGGCTTGCATCCCTGAGGCCATCCTGGACAGACACGCACTGTCTCTCTGGGCAACCAGAGGTTTTGAGAATTTTTCTCCCATGACAGCCACTGGTGGAGCAGATTTGGGAAATTCTGTGAGTATTGACCTGGGTAGAGCACGGGGACTAGAATACCTGCAGCTCACAGACTTACAGGGACTGCTTATCTAACCATGATAGCTCCTAGCCCTCAGGGGAATAAAGCTGAGACAAAGACAATGGGCAGGCAGAGGCTGGAATTGACACCTGAGTGTAAACTCTAATTGCTTGCTGCCCAGGGATGAGTTTTTCATCAGCTCTAGCAGCATCTGACCTGCAGAGGAATTTAGCCAGAGCAACATCAACGAGGCACAGGTCTGGAACTGAGTGAACTACCCTAGCCTATAATAAGGTTGTGAGGTCTCATCTCCCCCTGCCGGATCAGATTTCTGGGTGACTCTGGCAGTCGTAAACCCCAGGAGCAGTTGCTTGCTGGAGTAAACTATCACAGCCCTGTGGGATTACCAGTGACTGGGTACAAGGTGGGGAAGGAGGTGCCAACCTTCCCAGACTAATTCATTTCCTGTGTGGGTCCCTTTGCCCTCACAGAGCACTACAGCAAGTTAAATTTGAGCTGTGAGCAGACCTCTCTTATCTAGCTGCCAGAGACATTTGAATTCTCCCACCTGAGACAGGTGCTGACTGGGACAACCGATTTAGACCCCTTGAACCGGGCATATCACCCCAAGACTATCCAAAGTGGAACCCTGGTGTATGGTTGAGGGAAGGTTTGATTTTCCTTGCCCAGTTGTTGTTTGTGGGAGGCACGGTGATTTAATTGCTGGTATTTCTCCACAATTGAGACTTCCACCAAGAGTAACTGATTCACTAGGGTAGGACAGAGACTAGTTGAAAATAAGACAGAGTCACTTAGCCCCCACCACACCAAGCAGGTCCCCAGTCTCTCAGGCGGTAACCCCGCACAGGTCCTTGACAAAACTCAAGGGAAAAAGCCAAACGGGGTAAAGTAATCATGGGCCGCAATCAGCATAAAAGCTCTGGTATAACCAGAGTAGATCAACCCACCCAAGAAAGGATGTGGCTGGTAATATGAATAACCAGAGTAGGTCAACACCCCTAAGAAAGGATGTGGCACACAAAACTGAAGATCCCCTTTATAAACAGATGGCTGAGATGTCAGAAATCAAATTCAGAATTTGGATTGCAAATAAGATTAATAGAATAGAGGGAAAGACAGAATTAGAAATTCAAGGAGAATTCCAAAAGTTCACCCAAGAATTCAACAAATTCAAAGACAAAACCACCAAAGATTTTGAAACATTGAGGCAAGAGATCGCTGCCCTCAAAGGGCTCTATCTATCTGAAAAATACGGTAGAATCCCTTGGTAATAGAATGCAGGGAGCAGAAGACAAAGTTTTCTCAGACGTAGAAGACAAAGTTTCTAAACGTGCCCAAGTGTCCAAAGAGGATCAGAAATGGAAAGCAAAAACAGATCATTCTCTCAGAGAGCTCTGGAATAATTCAAAGAAAACTAATATTTGCCTCATAGGAATCCCTGAAGGCAACAAAGTTCCTTCACGTAACACAGAGGCTTTTCTTTACGAAATTATGAAAGAGAACTTTCCAGATATGCCAAGAGATTCTGAAATTCAGATAGCAGACAGCTTCCGAACCCCAGCACAACTCAACCTGAAAAAGAAATCCCCCAGATACATCATAATTAACTTCACTAAAGTTAACATGAAAGAGAAAATCTTGAAAGCAGTGAGACATAAGAAAACCATAACCTACAAGGGGAAGAATATTAGAATAACTGCCAATCTCTCTGACGAAAACTTTCAGGCCAGAAGAGGGTGGTCAATGACATTTAATATCCTAAAAAAAATAACTTTCAACCCAGGATCCTGTATCCAGCTAAACTGAGTTTCATTTATGATGGAGAAATTAAATACTTTAATGACATTCATGGGTTGAAGAAATTTGCCATAACTAAACCAGCTCTCCAGGATATTTTCAGACCCATTCTCCATAATGACCAGTGTAATCCTTCACCACAAAAGTAAACTAACTCAGAAACTATTGATCAAACTCCAACTTCCACAGTGGCAAAAGGATTAAAAATGTTCACTGCACTTTTGAATAACTCGATACCTAAAATTTTACCAGGCTTATCAAGAATTTCTATCAATGTGAATGGCTTATATTGTCCTCTAATGCGGCACAGATTGGCAGACTGGATACAGAAGCTCAGACCAGACATCTGTTGTCTGTTGTATATAAGAATCTCATCTTACCTTAAAAGGTAAATAGACTCTCGGTGAAGGGATGGTCATCTATATTCTGGGCAAATGGAAAGCAAAAAAAAGCAGGTGTTCCAATTTTATTCACAGATACAATAGGTTTTAAACCAACAAAAGTAAGCAAAGGTAAAGATGGCCACTTCATATTTGTTAAGGGCAATACTCAATATGATGAGGTCTCAATTATCAGTATTTATGCACCCAACCAGATTGCACCTCAATTTATAAAAGAGACTCTAACTGGCATGAGCAACTTGATCTCTCCCAGCTCCATCATAGCCAGAGATTTTAACATTTCTTTGGCAGTGTTGGATAGATCCTCCAATAAGAAGCTTAGCAAAGAAATCTTAGATTTAAATTTAACTATTCAACTTCTGGACTTACCAGACATCTACAGAACATTTCATCCTAACAAAACTGAATACACATTTTTTTCATCAGTACATGGAACATACGCCAAAATCGACCACATCTTAGGTCACCAATCTAACCTCAGCAAATTTAAAAGAATAGAAATTATTCCATGCATCTTCTCGGACCATCATGGAATAAAATTTAAACTCAATAACAACAGGAATGTGCAGACTCATATAAAAACATGGAAGCTAAATAACCTTATGCTGAATGATAGATGGGTTAGAGACGAGATCAAGAAGGAAATTACCAAATTTTAGAACAAAATGATAATGAAGATACGAGTTATCAGAACCTCTGGGATACCACAAAGGCAGTCCTAAGAAGGAAATTTATAGCATTGCAAGCCTTCCTCAAGAGAGGAAGAGAAATTTCTCTTCAAGAAGATAGGACATGGCCTACAGATATATGGAAAAATGCTCACCATCCTTAATCATCAGAGAAATGCAAATCAAAACTACTTTGAGATATCATCTAACTCCAGTAAGATTAGCCCATATCACAAAATCACAAAATCAGAGATGTTGGCATGGATGTGGAGAAAAGGGAACACTTCTACACTGCTGGTGGGAATGGAAATTAATTCGTTCCTTATGGAGAGACATCTGGAGAACACTGAGAGAACTAAAAATAGACCTGCCATTTGATCCTGCAATTCCTTTATTAGGTATATATCCAGAAGACCAAAAATCACATTACAACAAAGATATTTGTATCACAATGTTTACTGCAGCCTGATTCATAATTGCTAGGTCATGGAATAAGCCTAAATGCCCATCGACCCATGAATGGATCAATAAATTGTGGTACATGTACAGCATGGAATACTATGCAGCCCTAAAGAAAGATAGAGACTTTACCTCCTTCATATTTATATGGATGGAATTGGAAAATGTTCTTCTTAGCAGAGTATCTCAAGAATGGAAGAAAAAGTATCCAGCCCTATTTTGAAACTAATTCATAGCTTTTATAGGAATGTCATAACCTAATTATAGCCCTAGAATATGGGAAGGGGATGGGAGGGGGATTGGTGGGGTCACCTCTATGGTTTATCTTACAAGGGTACAAATGAATCTTTCTAAAAGCAGAGTATGAATGTCTTAACTCAATAACTAAGAAAATGACATGAAGGTTATGTTAACCAGTTTGATGAGAGTATATCAAAATGTATATGAAAACAGCACACTGTACCCCATGATTGCATTAATGTACATAGTTATGCTATAAGAAATAAAAAAAAAAGAAATTAGATCTCAAGTTTACCACAATAAAAAAACCAACATCAACAACAATAAAAATTAGTGAAGTAAACAATAAATGACAAGCAGAGAAAATTATTTTCAACTTACATATAAAAGTAAAAAATTAACATTTTGGTATTTAAAGAGGTTTTATAATTGAGAAGAAAAATTCTGACAACCAAAATGAGCTCATAATATAGAAGTAATTTATAGCCAAAGAAGTACAAATAAATTGTATTCATCTGAAAATATTCTCATTCTCAGTCTTATAACAAGAAATGCATATTAGTTAACTATACCCATTGACTATCAAATTGGCAAAAGTCTCAAAATACCGTGGTCCCTTAGTGTCTGAAGGAGATTGGTTCTAGGAACACTCACAGATACCAAAATCCACACATATCTGAGTCCTTCAGTAGACCTGTGGAATGTGCATGTAGAAAAAAGTCAGTCCTCATTATCCACAGGTTTCGCATCCCATGAAGATTATATTTTTGATCACCATATCCCTGTGGATACAGAACCCATGATACTTCCAACAGTATTTATTGAAAAAAATCCACATATAAGTGGACCCACACAGTTCAAATCCATGTTGTTCAAGGGTCTTTTTTGTTAAGGCTGCAGAGAAACAGGTATTCTCACAAATTGCTGATGAGAATGCAAATAGTACATTGCCCATATAAAGGAATTTGGTAATATCTAACAAAATTAAATACAAATATACCCCTAAAATTAATAATACTAAGCTAGGACTCTATCCCAAAAATATACCTTAAAAAAAAAAAGCAAATGCACAAGTAAATTTGCTTCAGAGTGTGTCTAACTTGTGACCCAGAGGCTGCATGCTGATTTTGTGAGGACACTTTTTTGCTTACCTGTGGTGTTGGATATCACAAAAAGTATGCATGGACTTTTTTCTAATCAGCTTTTATTAGTCTTGTGTATTCAATGTATAGCCCAAGACAGCTATTATTCTTTCCAATGCACAGCAGAGAAAAAAGTTTGGACACCCCTGGATACTATTTCTATTTTTAAAAGACTGCTAACAACCTTAATTCTCATCAGCAAGTGTTTAGCTGAAAATAACAGAGCATACACATTATGGAATCCTACACAGCTATAAATGGGAGTAAGATGACATTTCTACTTAGTATTATTAAGTGATCTCCACAGGTTAATTAAGTAAAAATAACAAGGCAGAGAAAATAACATAGTACTCTATTATTTATATAAGAAAGAGAGGAAATAAAAATATTTGAGACAAGACAGCAGATTAGAAGTAGTCTGCAGTCGTGACCCTCAGGGAGAGGATAAGAAGTGGCAGGCAAAACCCTACCTATGAGCAGCTCTTCTTGGAAAGAACATGGTAAAACACTGGAGAAGCAATGGGAGACATTCCGAGTAAAGAAGGTCATGGGCAATTCATTTGGCAAGATCAAAGGGAACCTTGGGGAGGCATCAACAAAGAGCAGGATTGGAGAAGGGAGCCCTAGGGCTCCCCTCTCACCCTGCCAGCACTGTAGCCCAAGCTGTTAGGTGGCCCTAGCCATCACTGCAGACCTCTAGACTGAACAGATAGCCACAGAGAGTCTGTGCAGTGATACCACACCAGAAAGCAGGCACAACAGGGTTCTGGTGGCTACCTACTAGGTTATTGCAACTCACCCAATTCTGAGCTGTTAGGCATGGATTGCACGAGGTCTGCACAGTGTTTGCCTTTGAAACAGCTGCCTTCACAAGGCCCCTGCAGAACCGGGGTGGGAGCAGACAGAGTAGATACTCCCTGACACCATGTTCTATGACTGAAAGCTGAGTGACCCTTCCCTCCAATGTCAGATCTGAGCAAAGGGGGGGGGGGATGCTAAACTACCACTGACAACGTCTGAGAAGCCTTGCTGAATGCAGCTGGGGAGAACCCAGCCAACAAATGGCCCTGGCCCAAAAACCACTCCCACAACCCTCAGCTTGCATCCACACCATGCAGCTCTACCATTGTGGAGTCTGCATCATGGAGCTACCCTTACCCCACAGCTCCACCTCTGCAGTCCTCATGCTGTAGTTTGTATCAGTGGCCCGGCTCGTGAAGCTCCTGTACTACCTCCATTCTACAGCTTCAAGGAGGCTTCATACAGATCCTGAGATTACAGCACTGTCTGAAAGCTCTAGCACTACCTTTGGACCTTAAGACTTTGCCCATAAGACTCCAATCCCCAAGGTTTCAGCATTACTTCTGGGACATGAGGTTATGCATCTATGGCTACAGTGTTCCTCCTGTGCCTGCAACTCTGCCCATAAGATTCCAGCACTGCATCTGGACCCTAACACTTCACCCTTTAGTCTCCTACTACTTCTGGGCCCATGGAAATGCTCTCAGATCCAAGGCTCTACCAAGGACATTATAGCCTAGAGCAAACATTATGCCTTTTAAGCAAATGCCCACAGCCCAGAAGCCTATAGCCACTGCACAGAAAGCACTACCCAGCTGTCACTGTCACTCTTTCTAGAAGACTCTAGGCAAAGGGATCTCCCACAATGCAGCCTCAATGGAGAGTGCTCACAAAGCCCCCAACTCAAGCTTCCAAAAATAAATCTTTGGAAAAATCATCCAGCCCTAGCTTGAACTATGACAATCACAGGAGAAAGAGACAAAATAGAACAGCTGCATTACAAGCTCTTGGTTATGCCTGCCCCTCCCATGCTGGGTCCAGTATAGGACACATAAGTGCCATCTACAGACCTCCTTTTCTTCTCACTGAGTAGAGAGTTCCCAACAAAGGAGGAAAGATGTCCTATAAACCTAATAGCCTTTAGTTGAGATAACAGGATTCAGATGAAAAGAAACTAACAGAAGAACTCTGGCCACATGAAATAACAAAACAGGTTGATCACTCCAAGGAATCACAATGGATCAACAGTAGGTGACCCCAACAAAAAGAAAATTGTCAAAATGTCAGAAATGCAATTCAGAATATGGATAGCAAATATGATAAATGGAATTGAAGAAAATTGGAAAACCAGCAAAAAAAAAAATTCAGGAAATCAATGAAAAAATGAAACACTCAAAATCAGAGAAGATAACAGACTAGAAGCACCATACATGCACTGTTCTCAAAAAAAGAATTGAAAATTATAGGTGGATGTCTGTCTATGGATGGCTCTTCTTGGAGAAAGAATATTGTAAAACTCTGGAGAAGCACTGGGGAACATTCAAAGTGAAGAAGAAGGTGACAGGGCAATTCATTTGACAAGATCAAGGAGAATGTTGGGGAGGCATCCATACATTAGTAGGGTCAGGAAGAGAGAGCCCTGAGCCTCTTACTGACCTCACTGACACTGAAGGCCAAATGGTAAGAGGGCCCCCACCACCAATGCAAACCTCTAGATTCATCATGGAATTGCTTTTGAATATATGCAGAGACACTGCATTGGAGAGCAAGCACAAGGATTTAATAGCTACCAATCCCAGGTTTCTATAACTGACAACATTCTGAACTCTCAGGTACAGGTGCCAGGTCTTCTTGGCTTAGCTTTGCAATGGCAGCCTTCACATAGCCCCCACCAGATGAGGGAAAGAGGAAGTAGAGTGTACGTTCCCCTATGCCATGCTTGTGACTGGGTGTCAAGTGCTCTGTCCCCACCCCAAACATGAAATTTGAGGAGAGGGGGTGCTCAGGTGCCACAGATACCACCATAGAAGCCTCACGACTCAGAATACATAGTGTTAACACTGCCAGAAAGCATGTGTGTGGCTTCATCTCTGCAGTCCCTATGCTGCCAGAGACACCCCACCACCTATAGTTCCCAAGTAGGGGTCTCACACCTCTGCCCTGTCCATACAACTCTTTCTCTTTATCCAGGACACAGAGCAGTTATCCTATTGAGCCAGAGCAGTTAGTCATTGCCCTGGTGTCTTCATCCAAGATTCTGAGACTGTGGCTTCATATCCCTAAGAATGTGGACCATAGTACCAGCAAAAGGTCCAACATTTTGCTAGCAACCCGAGCCGTGAACCTACATTACACTCAGACCTGGTTCAAGCAAACATTCACATCCTAGACACCAATAACCACTACCTAAATAGCATTACCCAGCTGCAACTGTCACTTCTTCAGGAGGACCCTGGGCCCCACATGCCAGCCTCAATAAAGAGAATCTAACAAACCACCAACTAGAGTTTCCAACAACAATCTTGGAAACAACCCATTATCTCCCACAAAAAATCATCCACCACCAGCTTCATCCATGACAATCACAAGGGAAAGAGACAAAACAAAACAGCTAGCTGCATTACAGGCTCTCTGTGCACCTGTCCTTCCCCTGCCAGATCAGTATTCCAGAGTAAGATACCAAAGTGACATCTAGGGACCTCCATTTCTCCTCACTAAGTAGGAGAGTTCCCAGCAAAGAACAGGTACCTTGCAAATCCATCAGCCCTAAGCTAAAAGAATAGGATTCAGAGTGAGAAGAAACCAAAAAGAGAACTCTGGAAACATGAAAGAACAAAGCAGGTTGATACTACTAAGAGATCACAATGGAGCTATACTAGTGGACCCTTACTAAACGAGATTGTCAAAATGTCAGAAATGAAATTCAGAATATGAATGGAAAATAAGATGACTGCAATTAAAGAGAAAGCCAACAAAAAAAAAAAGTCAAAAATAATGTCAGGACATCAATGAAAACAATTAAAAATTCACTAAAGAGCTAGATGACATAAGAAGGACTATAACAGAATGTAAATGTAAAGAAAGAAAGAGTCTTTAAAGGAATTTTAAACTACAGCAGAAAGCATCTATAACAAGCTAAATCAGGCAGAAGAAAAAAACTCAGAACTTGAAGGCAAGGTTGTTGAGGCTAAGCCAGACATTCAAAGATGCAGAAAAGAGAATTTAAAAGACTAAACAATCACTCAGAAAAGTATGGAACTAGAAAGTGAATATATGAATTAGAGGAAAAAGAAAAAAAATTTTAAAAAAAAAATCATGGCAGATATATTGGAGGGAATAATTGAAGAAAACATCCTTGGTATTGTAAGAGATTCAGATATCCAGACACAAGATGGTCACTGAACACCTACAATATTCACAGCAAATAAGACATCTCCAAGAGACATAGTAATAAACCTGGGCAAAGTGAAAATGAAGGAGAAAATTCTACAAGCTAGAAGGCAAAAGCAACAAGTAACCCTTGAAGAAAAATCAACGGGCTAATTGCAGACTTCTCAGTGGAGACCTTTACAAGCCACAGGGAATGGGGTCCCATCTTGAATCCTTTTAAATATCTAAAGCCAGAAAGGATCTTGTGTACTGCAAAACTAGTTTCATAAATAACTGAGAAATAAAGACTTTTCCAGACAAATATTAACAGAATTTGTAACCACTGGACCTGACCTAAAAGAACTCAAAACCACATTAGACATGGATCAACACAAGAGATACCCACTAGGGTTAAATCACCCAAAAGCTAAAGCTCACAGCTTATATAAAACAAAAGGGAAAACAAAGCATTAAGATAACACCCAACATAATGAACAGAAAAGCATTCCATGTATCAATACCATCACTGAACATGAATGGTCTGAATGCTCCACTTAAAACACTCAGACTGGCCTTTTAGAGGCACCATCTTCCAGTAATTCACCAAAACAACAAACACAAAGGGAAAGAGGAGAGGCAACTGATACATGTTCTTAGGCCTTTTAGAAAACATGGAATTGTTCCTTTGGCCACATATATGTGAATCTACAAGAAGGTGATATTGTAGACATCAAGGGAATGGGTACTATTCAAAAAAGGGATGCCACACAAATGTTACCATGGCAAAACTGGAAGAGACTATAGTGTTACCCAGCATGCTGTTGGCATTGTTGTAAACAATCAAGTTAAGGGCAAGATTCTTGCCAAGAGGATTAATGTTTGTATTGAGCATAATAACCACTCTAAGAGCCAAGATAGCTTCATGAAATGCATGAAGGAAAATGATCAGAAAAAGAAGAAAGCCAAAGAAAAAGTTATCTGGGTTCAACTGAAGTGCCAGCCTGCTCCACCCAGAGAAGCACACTTTGTGAGAACCAACAGAAAGGAGCCTAAGCTCTTGGAACCCATTTTCTATGAATTCATGGCATAATAGGCATATAGCATAGCATACAAGAGAACCAATGGAACTATGATATTAGATGCTTGAACCCTATGAATTCATGGCATATAGGTGTACAGCATAGCACACAGGATGACCAAGTGACCACATGTAATAGTAATATAAGGTGCTGGAACCTATTCCCCATGAATTCGTGGCATAAAAGTCATACAAAGCTTTGTCACATTCAATGGCAAGGCACCTCGCTGAGCAACTGAATCTTTTCTTTTCCCTATGAATTCATGGCATAACAGGTATTAAAAATAAAAGTCTACTACTACTGTAAAAAAAAAAAAAAAAGACTGGCTGAATGGATAAAAAAAATACAACCCAAATATCTTCTGTTTCCAGAAACATATTTAACCCACAAAGACAAAGACTCAAACAGACTCAAAGTGAAGGGATAGAAGAAAATATTCCAGGCAAATGAAAACCAAAAGTGATTATGTATAGTCATTCACACATCAGATAAAATTTAATTTAAATCAACAAGAATAAAAAAAGATAAAGATGGTCATTATAATGGTAAATGGAACAATTCAACAAGAAGACATGACAAATTCCTACATATACATATGCACCTACCAGGGGAGCTCCCAGATTCACAAAATAAATTCCACCAGATCTAAGCAAAGAAATAAACAGCAGCAGTATAATTTATGGGGACTTAAATATCTCACTAACAGAGCTAAAAAGATCATCCTAGCAGAAAATAAAGAAACATGGAATTAAAAGTACTCAAAAAAATGGATCTAATGGACATTGACAGAACTTTCTATTCAAAAATGACTGATTATACATTCTTCCCATGAGATCATGGACATTCTCCAAGGTAAAAACATGTGAAAATAGATTTTTAAAAATAAAATCTGGCTCAGTGCCTGTGGCTCAAGCAGCTAAGGCGCCAGCCACATACACCTAAGGTGGCGGGTTCGAATCCCCAGCCTGGGCCCGCCAAACAACAATGACGGCTGCAACCAAAAAATGGCCAGGCGTTGTGGCGGGTGCCTGTAGTCCCAGTGACTTGGGAGGCTGAGACAGGAGACTCGCTTGCACCCAGAAAGTTGAAGGTTGCTATGAGCTGTGATGCCATGGCACTCTACCCAGGGAGATAGCTTAAGGCTCTGTCTCCAAAAAAAAAATAAAAATAAAAAATAAAATAAAATCATACCACATATCTTCTCAGACCACAATGGAATAAAACAGGGAATTAATTGCAAGAGAAATGCTCAAATCTACACAAAATCATGAAAATTAAACAATCTGTTCCTAAACTATCATTGAGTCAATGAGAAAACTAAAATTGAAATCAAAACATTCCTCAAATTGAAAGACAAAGGAAAAACAAGACAACAAAACCAATGGGATGCAGCAAAGCAGTCCCAAGGGGAAAATTCATAGCCTTAACTGCCTACATTAAAAAGACAAAAAGATCACAGTCTAATGTCTCACCTAGAAAAGGAAGAGCAAACCAAACCCAATGCCAATAGAAGAAAAGAAATAACAAAACTCATAACAGAACTAAACAAAATAGAAACCACAAAAAATACAAAGAATCAACTAAACAAAAAGATCCATCAAATGGTTCACTGAAAAGATAAATAAAATCTCAAAAGAATATAGATGCAAAAATCCTCAACAAAATATGAGTAAACCAAATTTAATAATGCAACACAAAAAGTGAACCACTATGACCAAGTGGGCTTCATCCTAGGGATTTAAGAATGGTTCAACATAGTAAATCAATGAATGTGATTCACCACATAAACAGAAACAAAAACAAAGATCAGATGATCATTTCAATAGATGCAGAAAAGCATTTGACATAATTCAGCACCCTTTCATTATAAAAACCCTCAACAAACTAGGCATAGAAGGAACAAACCTCAAAAACAAAAGCATAAAAGACTAACCCACATCTACATCACACTAAATGGGGGAAAGTTGAAAGCTTTCCTCCTAAAAACATGAACAAGGCAAGGGTGCCTACTGTCACCACTTCCTTTTAACACAGTGCCGGAAGTGCTACTCAGAGCAAGCATGAAGAGAAAGAAATAAAGTGTATCCAAATCAGGAAACAGGAGGTCAAACTACCACTTTTTGGTGACACTACACTCTTGTGACTAGAAAATCCCAAAGACTCCACCAAAAGATTCCTAGAATTGAAAAATAAATTTAACAACTCTCAGTTTACAAAATCAATATACACCAATCAGTAGCATTTCCTCATACTAATAATGGCAAGGCTGAGAATTGAATCAAGGACTCAATACCATTCATGATAGCATAAAGAAAATAAAATACTTAAAAAGGTACTTAAGCAAAGAGGTGAAAGTTCTCTGCAAGGCGACCCACGAAACACTGATGAATTAAATGACAGATGACAGAAACAAATGGAAAAATATCTCATGCTCATAAGTTGCTAGCATCAACATTATTAAAATGTCCACCCTTCCCCAAAGGATTTACAAATTCAATACAACCCTCACCAAAATACCAACATCATATTTAATAGGTCTACAAAAAATAATTCTATGCCTCATTTGGAACCAAAAAAAGAGCCTTATAGGCAAAGCAATCTTAAGGAAAAAGAACAAATCTCAAGGCATCATCCTACCAGATTTCAAATTATACCACAAGGCTATAATAACCAAAACAGCATAGTACTGGTATAAAAGTAGAGGCATAGACCAATGGAAGAGAACAGAGAACCCCAAAGACAATTACAGCAACAACAAAAATAAATTAATATGACTTGATTAAATGGAAAAGCTTTTGCACAGAAAAGGAAATAATCAACAGAGTAAATACACAATGTACAGAATGGGAGAAAATATTCATAAACTATACAACTGATAGAGGGATAATATCTAGAATCTACAAAGAACTCAGCAAGAAAAAAGAAAGAATAATCCTCATTAAAAAGTGAGCAAAAGACACAAATAGAAGTTTTTCAAAACAAGATAGACAAATGGCCAATAAACATATGAAAAGAAACTTCAACATTACTAATCATCAAGGAAACATATATTAAAACCACAATAAGATATTACCTTATTCCTGTTAGAATGGCCATTATTAAAAACTTAAAAAAAAAAAAAGATGCTGGTATGGATGCAGAGAGAAAGGAACACTTATATACTGTTGGTGGGACTGCAAAGTAATACAACCTCTATGGAAAACAACATGAAGATTTCTCAAAGAAATAAATATAAACTTACCATTTGACTGGCAATCCTACTACTGTGTGTATCTACCCATAGAAAAGAAGTCATTTTATCCAAAAGAAATATTCATTTGAATGTTTATTGCAGCACATTTCACAATTGTGCTTATGTAGAAAGTACCCATCAATTTTGTAGATTAACAAAATGTGGTACCTATATACCATGGACTACTACTTAGCCATAAAAATGAGTTAAATAATGTCTTAAACAGCAATTTGGATGGAATTAAAAACCATTACCTTAATTGAAGTATCTTAGTAAAGAAAAAACAAACATCACATGTACTGTCTAATAATTTAGAACTAATAAATGGGCAAACATGGTCACAGGGAGATGTAAGGATTATTGGAAAGCAAAAAGGGAGACAGAAGGGGAAGAGTAAAAACCACATATCAGATACAATGAACACTTTTTGGATGATAGGCACACTAATAGCCCTGACTTAAGCATTATAAAACCTATTTATATAACAAAAACTTTTGTACCCCCTTAATATTTGGAAATTAAATATACTATTTATATACGTATATGAGTATATGTACACATATATATATTATTTGTATTGGCTTAACATGTTTTAAACATGAAAAGATAATATATAAAATTTTTAAATAATTACCTATAGAGGACAAGAGTGAAAAAGATAGAAGCAATTTCTATATAGATTCTTCTGTAGATGTGCCTTTGAAATCATGTACCTTTTTTGTATATAATTATACAATAAATAAAATTAATTTATAAAAGCTATTTCTAGAATTTACAAGTGAAATGAACTTAACATATACATCTAATGGCATAATCACACAGAGTCCCTATTATGTGTGACTCTAAAATACAGTAATTTCATGACACATTTTAAGTCCTTTTGCATAGCCATGTTGTAGGTCAAAATCATTATTCTGAGATTAGTGTGCATATACTGTGAAATAATGTAAATGAGTAGTTATCTTACTGCTGTTAAGAGCCAAGATTTTTAACAAGGTCTTCATGGGTAGGGTGCCAACCTAGTATACCAAGGGTGGTGGGTTCAAACCCGGCCCCAGTCAAACTGCAACAAAAAAATAGCTGGGTGTTGTGGCAGGTGCCTGTAGTCCCAGCTACTGGGGAGGCTGAGGCAAGAGAATTGCCTAAGCCCAGGAGTTGGAGGTTGCTGTGAGCTGTGTGACGCCATGGTACTCTACAGAGGGCAATGAAGTGAGACTATCTCTAAAAAAAAGAAATAAGAAAGAAAAGAAAGGAGATAAAATATAAAACAAATAAGTAGAAACCCTTTAGTCCTGATTTTAAGTCTTAGTAAAAATTCATGGCCTATTTTATCTTTTAAAAATCTGAACGTAGGCCAGACGTGGAGGCTCATGCCTGTAATCCTAGCACTCTGGGAGGCTGAGGCAGGTGGATTGCTTGAGCTCATAATTTGAGACCAGCCTAAGCAAGAGTAAGACTCAATCTCTAAAAATAGCCAGGTATTGTGGAGGTACCTATAGTCCCAGCTACAAGGGAGGCTGAGGCAAGAGGATCACTTGAGCCCAAGAGTTTAACGTTACGAGCTATGATGACACAGCAATCTACCCAGGGTGACACAGCAATCTACCCAGGGTAACAGAGTGAGATTCTCTGTTGCAAAAAATAAATAAATAAATAAATAAATACTTATTTTATAACTCTGTCTACTAAAAAGCCCATATTCCACTCCTACAACCCCCTGAAAATTGTCATCTTTGCAAGAATATAGGGAACTACTGGGATTTTGAAAACTAGTACATGAATGGAAAGAATCAAACTTTCTTGTGTATATGCCTTTTTTATATCATCTCTACCTCGGGTAAATGATAGCTGAAAAGGGAAAGTTTTTTGAAACTATGCACTAATAAAGAAAAGTAATGATAGAATTAGGATATCATCATTTTAAACTTCATAATAAATTAATGGACCTAGACAAGGAGCATTAATGGCTGATAATTCACAGGAAGAAATGCCAAGACATTATATACTTTCTAGGAGGAACATAACATCATATAAGAAGTAATCTTGCCTCACTAAAAATCTCTAGATCTGAATTTAGAGTTAATACTAGTTCCCTCTTATCCACAAGGGATACATTCCAAGATACCCAGTGAATGTCTGAAACTACAATAGTACCAAACTCTCTCCCTCTCCCTCTTTCAGTATTGTATTAAGGTGACCAGATTTTAACATTGGTAAAGCGGGACACCATTGATGAGGTGGGGGTGCGGGGGGCGGGGCCTGACAACAATACAAACTTTGATAAGCAGTTCTCAATAATCAGTTCTCAACAATTATTTGTTATTATTAAAGTTTAACATTATAAAATTAACAAAAATAATATAAAACTCATATCCTGGCAAAATAGCCACATGGCAGCTGAAAACCATATATTCCCTTCCTGTTCTCCATGTTCCATACTTGTCATGCATTCTTTCCAAAAATTGGGACTTTTTTAAAATGCCATGGGATAGAGGACAAATTGTTAAAAATCGGGACCGTCCTGCCAAAAGCGGGACATCTGGACACCTTATTGTACTATACTGTACTCACCTGTTTTCTCTTCACAATTGACCTCACATAACTGAAACTGAGGAAAGCAAAACAGTAGATAGATTTAGTAGATAGAAAAAGAGAAAGGATGTTTTAAATAACAGCATGGAAATGTAATCATCCAAGTCCAAACTATGGGACTTAAGGACAAACTATCATTTGCTTTACCAAAAATTTTTCAATGGGAAAAAAAAAAGGGGGATCCTACAGACTAAACAAGACTTGAAACATGATTAACATATGACCTTATGTGAATACTCATTCAAACAAACAAAACTTAAAAAATACAAGAACAATTGAAAAAATGTGAATACTGACAGGAAATTTTGCCGTATTAAATAATATTTCTTATTTTTAAGTTTAATGATTTGATTGTGTTTTATTTTTAAAAAAAACCTTTCCTTTTACAGACATGTAATGAAAATGTCTACAGATATTTACAGATATGACACCTGAGATTTGCTTCAAAATGTTTCTGGGGTAAAAGGATGGGGATGCTAATGTTTATGTACATAGATGAGATGGGACTGACCACGTTGGTAACTGTGGAACCAGGGAGATATGTACCTCAGTTCATTTTTTATAATTTCCTATTATATATGTTTTTAAATGTCTGTATTAATAGGTTTTTTAAAATGTAACAGTTGACAAATCTATAATCAGACGCAATTCAATACTAAATAGGAGATAGGAAATGCACAATTATTCAATAAGACAGTCCAGATTAGGACCAGGTATTAACTCCAGCCAAGATCTTTCCACTGGATCATACTGCAGCAACTACTCATTCACATCTCCAAAACACTTTGCATGTCGTGGAATAGAAGCCTACATAAATTTCATTCTCTAAAGGAGGGGAAAAAGCACTACTTCTCTTTCACAAAATATCCAGCATGGTGTCTAAGGAAAAAAATTACATTCTCAAGAAAGGTTTTACTTGTTCAGGGGGACCTAAACCAGATCACCAAACAAATCTCAGACTATAAATCTCAACACTTGAAATAAACATGGTGTTAGACAACATGAAGAAAAACAAACTCTGTTCTTAAATAAACCTTACAGACAGAATCTGGACATGGATCTGATTATAGCCATATAATTCAGAAACATTAAAGAATTTTCCATCCCCATGGATGGAAAAGAAACCAAATGTAAAGCAAAGTCATTCTTTAATGATAGAAATAAATCCAGTAACTGAAGACAATGCTTAGAAGTATAAAATTTGCCTTTAGCAATAAAAGAACTCCCTAAGCTCACAGGGTGACACTCAAGAAAGGAAGCATTTGGTGGGTGAGTTATGACTGCAGGCCCTTTGCTTTCCAGGAGATCCCCTTTAAAGTTTCCATGCTGAGGTTTCTGTCCATAATCTAGAACATGTTGTTCCATCCTAGACCTTCAAGGGTCCCCTGAAGCCTAGAGAAAACTCAGTAGTTCTGAAATTAGGTAATATTTCAGATCTAATAGTTACTTTGTTTTTATAAATCTATTATAAACTATAGATGTCACAGAAGAAATGTGGCCAGCCAGGCAGCCTCTCCAAGCCTATGGATTTCACATTTCAGTAAAATTCCTTCAACTGACTTTGTAAATTTAGTTGCATTATTAAAAATACTCAATATGCATCCTCCAAAACAATGACTTTCTGCAAATACTAATTAATTTAATTGCCTTAAATAAAGCTGCATTAGGAATTTTGTGGAAATTTCCTGTAATCCTTAAATCCAGATCTTACTATTTAGATTTCATTACATCCAGAGTATAGGGTTTTATTGCAGACTACATCAGATCCCTCAATTAGCTCAACTTCCTGTCACTTCTCCTGTGTTCACTTTACATTTTTTATTTAAAATATTTCTACTAGTAAAGCAAAAGACATGAGGGAGGAAAGAGACTGGGGAAGAAAATTTTTACATTTTGTACTGAGTTCTATTATCACACAAAGATTTTTGTAACACAGTAAATTTCTGATATCTTTAAAGGCAGAGAAAGTGTGTGGGCATTTACTGGCATAACTCTGCAATAACCCAACTTGGTCCTCCTCCTGCTTTCTTTCTTTTCTATCTTTTTTGCTCCTAATACCACAACACCTATAATACCTCAACTCAATAGAAGAATCAACAACCTTAAAAGAGTGTTACAAATACCAATGTTGTATTAGGGGGAAAGGTTGGATAAACTACATGAAAAATACAAGCTACAAAATAATATGTAACACTTTTAAACTTTTTCATAGGAAAAGTATGGAAAGATAGTTATCTAAATACCAACTTTGCATGAAACAGATAAATCAGTCGTTCTCTTCTACAGATACATGTATTGATTTATTAAGAGAAAATATACACACTGATAATAACCTTGACATAAAAAAATACTGTCCTATTCCAGATTCATGACTAGCATCATTAAAGTAGATGTGAAAGTTCATAAGCAACTTGATAAGAATATTGTCACAGGAATAAGGACATTATAATGAGGACCTTTCGGAATTCAACAACAATAACCTCTTGGAGGATATCAACTCTATCCCAAGTTTGACTGATTTTTAAAGCATAAGGTTGAGCTAATCCAGAACATTTGCATTCCAAATATTTGACACTGAAATTAATCTTGAATTCACTGTGGATCAGTGCTTTTTAAATGCTTGGCTAAAAGAAATAATTTCCACAAAGGATAACATGAGAGTATTCAGCCTACACATGCGTCTGATGTAATCTTTATCTGGATTAAGACAGAAAAATCAGAAAACTTTCTAACTGGACAGCATTATATAGTCCATACTTCTAATACCATCTACCTCTATATCCAACCTATGCATATGCCCCATTAGAATTGTGTTGATTGAATTGTTCTTGAATTAAATGTACTGAAGCTATCAACCTATAACAAAAGACATACTGCCTATTTCCAGTCAAGTGTGCTGCTTTTCATGTGGCACTATGCATGAGGGCCTCTCTCCACTCTTAATGTCAGAAGGTATACTTTTTCCTCAACAACTAGTTTTGTTTGTTTTTATCCCATGGACCCTAAACCTTACCATATTTCCCTTGTCCTTGCTGTAAACTGCTTACAGGTCTGTGGACTATAATTTGTTTCCTAACATCACTGCCTACCTACTACTTTCCTTGCCTTCTTTTTGTATTACCTCATATTTCTTACTTGTTTTAATTTTATTTTGCCATGTTATTTAAATCTTTTTAAGTTGCTTCTGAAATAAAGTAACAAATGATTAATTAATACAAATTTTAAAATCACATAGAAAGTCCCACTTCTAAGGAATCTAACTTGAGTTCCCATTCAGCACGCTAAAGCCCCTCATTACAGAGAATACTCAATTAATTTCAAATGTAATTCACATTACATAATTCCATATTGTAATATCATAGTAGCTTTCATAAGCCAAAGGCATGCATGCACATACAAACACTAAAAAATAAACAAATAGACAATTAATGCAACAACCTTGACTGCCATCTTCATCAGTGTTTCCAAAGACCAAAATAGCTCCTGGATGTGGGTAATCCATTAAAATTTTCGAATAAATGGTTAGTGAACACTGAACTTCTGATATCACTGTGTTTACATTTATACATATTTTAATATACATGCTGAGCAAAACTCTGGCATAGAGAAAATCACGTGTATTTTCTAAGACAGTTTAGGTACTATCCAAATGCTGATAACTAATAGATATTGATATCGCATATAAGAAATATTTAATTTTTCTCAAACTTGCTTTTCTCATCAGTATTTTCTAGTATTGTTATGAAATTTAAACAAAGTAGTCTAATAAAACCCAATACACAGAAGTTTAGTAAATAATAATCCCCTTATTTTCCTTCTCCCTCCCTGATGATGTCTATTCCTATAGCAATATCACAGATGTGTGTGCTTGTGCACTAACATGCATACAAAAAACCTAACACACTTCAAAGACATTCCTACCAAAGGACCATTTGTATTCCCTCTATAACTCTCTTCACCAAACATGAATTATCTTTCTCTTCTCTTACCTCTCTTTCTTGCCATATGATAAAAGATGGTGGGGAGTACAGAAAAAAGTAGGGAAAGAAGGAAAAAAAAAGAGTGGAGGGAGGAAGAAGAGAAAAGAAGAATTTGGCTGTCTCATTGGGAAAAAAAGAATGTGCCTGATAAACATTATATATGAATACAACTTCCTTTCAGAGTATTAAACAATGTTCAGTTGATTGTCATCATTCTTTCTTAGAAATCACTGACTGCAAGATTGTTGGACCTGAGTGATTAGCAGCTTGTTAGATAAGCTTTAGCCCCTCCTATCTGGAAAATAAAGAAGATAGATCCCCTTAGAAATAGTAACAGCTTTAAGAAATTACTGGCTTTGTGGCTAACAAAATAGAAACCTGACTGACTACAGCCATCTAATGTTCAGGAAGCTAAATAATATAACTACCAATCACTCCCAGATGTCTCTTGAACCCATGAAGTCATTCCTTTGTGTATGGTGCACTTCATGATGAAGAAGACTTCACTCTGGTGGGTTTTTTCCATGTATGACACAAAATTTTCCAATCAGTAATGAATTTGCTTTTGTCTCTTCATCCCAACAACCTCTCCCACTTCATGAAGAATAAAAAAGCAAGTACTGACCCCAAAAACCTTTATCTAAGGCAATCTCTCCTAGACTCACTTCATTTTTTTCATTTTTCCTCTTACCAAACACCACCTCAGCCATATTCTTGGGTCTCTGTCCCTGATATAGGCAGCACATTGTTGGCAAATGCTTTAGCATTTCCAGGTGCTAGGCTGGGATGAGGGATCAAATGACAGGCTTTCATCTGGATATAATTTATTTATTATATCAGTACTTTATATTAAAGAAAGTGCACCAGTGTGAAAATTGAAGGGGAAACATATTTTGGCTAAGGGATAACCTGGAAGTTATTAAAGTCAAAAGTTTCTGGGTCAAAGGGTAGCAGCTTCATGTTATTAGAATAATATGTTAATGTTTAAGTCATGTAACCTCTATGGGTCTTTGAAACACCTGTGATGGAAATGGTTTTCACACTGTTGTAATGATAACAAATAGACTGAAGCTCACTGCTTTAGTTTTGAATCTATTCATGTGGCTGAATTTTATGAGCCAATAAAATGTATCCTAACATAAGTATAAAAAGATTCAACAAAATACCACCCTAAGTCAATTTTTTATATAACTCTGCTTTCTCTCTCTTTTTACTGCTACTCCCACCTCAAGCTCCTTTTCAACTCTTCCCCTCTCTCCTCTTCATTTTCATTTGATACAGCTGTTGCTGGAGAATAGATAATGGGGCTGCCACTGGGATAAATCAGAAAGCATGTTAGCTACCCTATAACATAGTTTCGATTAATAAATAAGGTTGACACCATTGACTAGATTCTACCCTTTGCCAAACAGTATTGTAAGAGGTGTAAATCACTCCTCAACAAATTATTGACGTGCATTTATTTCACTGTATTTATATTTTTAGCATTAGTACCTAAGCATATGTACGCACAGACATATGCTTCCCAAGACATAAACTCTCACATATCTCAAAAGTCCTAATGCCAAAAACCTCTTTCAAGGTTTTTCAGGCCAAAAGGGAATCTCTCACCTGTAATTGATGCAATTACATTGAAACTGACATTCAGATAGGTAAGGTACATCAGATCACAATAATTTGCATTTATTATTTTCAAGGCAGATATCAAATCTCTGGAATTCTTTCATATGTGCACACAAAATAGAGCACCTAGGGAAAAAAGAATTCAGCTAGCTTCCAACTGGACAGTCTAACAAAACAAGAGAAATGAAATGAAATCTAAGTTAAATGTATTCTTGCCTTCAATAAGTCAACCAATTGATATTTAAAGACCATATTATGCACTAAATTGAGTCCTGTCAAAATTCATATGTTGAAGCCTTAATCCTTAATCTCCAAGGTGACCAAATTTGAAGATAGTTCCCTAAGGATGTAATTAAGAATAAAGAGGTCCGAAAGCTGTGGCCCTAATTTGATATAAGACTGGTGTCCTTATAAGAAGAGAGAACAGAAGTCTTTTCTTCCCACATACACACAGAAGGCCATGTAAGGATACAGCAAGGCAGCCATCTGCAACACAGAAAGGGAGGCCTCATCAGAAAACAATCCCAATGGCACTTTGCTCTTGGACTTCAGCTTCCACAACTATAAGAAAATAAATTTCTATTCTTTTCTATTTCTTTTTTGAGACAGAGAATCTGACTATGTCACCCACAGTAGAGTACCATGGCATCACAGCTTATAGCAACCTCAAACTCTTGGGCTCTCTTGCCTCAGCCTCCCAAGTATCTGAGACTACAGGTGCCTGCCATATGCTTGGCTATTTTTTTGTTGTAGTTGTCATTGTTGTTTAGCAGGCCCAGGCAGGGTTCAAACCCATCAGCCTCATTGTATGTAGCTGCCACCCTAACCACTGAGCTATGGACACCAAGCCATAAATTTCTATTCTTTAAGCCATCCAGTCTGTAGTATTTTGCTATGGTAGCCCTTGCAGACCAACACAAACCAGAAGTCTTCTTTCTTCCAAAAACATATGTAATCATATGTTTCATAGAGATGGAAATCACAGAGATGGAAAAGACTTTGCGATCAGTGAGACCTATCTGTGAATAATATTCACTGATAGCATCTGAAGGACTTCCAGCATGACGATTTTGTTTTAAGCCTGCTGGGACTTTATTTTCTAATCTTATTAGCAATTGTAGAATTTTTTTATGAAGGCTTATTTTTTTTTTTAACTTCAGGTTATTGTGAGGGTACAAATAACCAGGTCACAATTTTTGAATTTGTTAGGTAGAGTCTCTCTTGCAATTATGTCCAGTGGCAATCCCAAAAATGATAAAAATAAACAAATGGGACTTAATTAAACTGAAAAGCTCTTCCACAGCTAACAATACAACAATTAAAGCAAATAGACAACCTTCAGAATGGGAATAAGATATTTGCTTGTTTTGAATCTGACACAGGCTTGAGAACTAAGATCTATAGAGAATTCAAATTAATCAACAAAAAAAGAGCGAAAAATTCCATCTATCACCAGGCAAGAGACATAGACAGAATGTTCTCAATAAATTATTTTTTTAATTTTTGTAGAGACAAGGTCTCATACTTCCTCAGGATGGCCTCAAACTCTGGAGCTCAAGGGATCCACCTGTCTCAGTCTCCCGGACTGTTAGGATTATAGGTATGAGCCACCATGCTGGCCCAGATGAACACTGTTAAAGAAAACAATCTATATATTACTCTTGAGACAAGTCAAATCAACAGAGATGTATAACTAAGTAAAGCAAATAGCCCTCAGAATGGGAGAGGATTTTTGCAAGTTATATTTCTGACAAAGGTCAAATAACAAGAACCCACAGAGAACTCAAACTTATTAATAAGAAAAAAACAAGTGATCCCATTTCATTGTGTGTAAGAAACATGAACAGAAGCTTCTCTGAAGAAGACAGGTGCACGGTCTACAGACATGAAAAAATGCTCATCATCTTTAATCATCAGAGAAATGCAAACTAAAACCACTCTGAGATACCATCTAACTCCAGTAAGAGTAGCCCATGTCACAAAATCCCAAAACTACAGATGTTGGCATGGATGTGGAGAAAAGGGAACACTTCTGTACTGCTGATGGGAAAGCAAGTACATTCCTTTTGGAAGAAAGTTTGGAGAACACTCAGGGATCTAAATGTAGACCTGCTGTTTGATCCTGCAATTCCTCTACTAGGTGTATATACAAAAGAACAAAAATCATTTGGCAACAAAGATATTTGCACCAGATTGTTCATTGCAGCTCAATTCATAATTGCCACTTCTCTCCTCTTGTCCTGTGATCTCCGCATAAGCTTCCTCTGCTCCCTCTGCCATAACTGGAAGCAGTCCCAGGCTCTCACCTAAGCAGATGCCAGTGCCATGTTTCTTGTGAAGTCTATAAGACCATTTCATTTATAAATTACCCAGCCTCAGGTATTCCTTCACAGAAGACAACTGATACTTTCAAGAATATCATCCTCTACACATCATTATATCATAAGGAATAACATTCTCTAATATCTCAGTGACAAGATAGTTTGTTTCATCTAACTCACTTCTCATTTTTACAGTGATTGTAACTCCTATAATGATCACGATTCTCTCTGTACTTAGATTACCAGGAAGCTATATAGTAGTAGTTACAGAAGGTCTAACAATTAAGCTCACAAACTCATCCTAGAAAAAGTACTACATATCTCATTGTTGAACATCACTATGGTCACCATCGCAGGACTCCCCTTGGGAAACTGTCACTGACACCAGCATCTAATCCACCTTACAAAGCAATTTTGGAATTCTTTTTTTGGAATGGCATTCAAGGCTGTCATCATATTACCCTCAATGTCTTGAATTCCATCAAAATATCTTTCTTTCAATCTTTTCTTTATCTTTGGGTAAAGAAAAAACTCACTGGAGGTCGGATCAGGTAAGTAGAGAGGGTGTTCCAATACAATTATTTGTTTTCTGGCAAGAAGCTCCCTCACAGACAGTGCTATGTGAATTAGTGCATTGTCATGATGCGAGAGCCATGAGTTGTTAGGCAAGATTTTCAGTTAAGATTTTCCTGTTTTTCTATCAATGTTTACTTGGTTTGCTATTCTTCTCACAGTCAATCAATGATTTTAACACAGAATGTGATAAATTTTTTGCAATGTTTTCATCAGTTCTGCTTATTAGCTGCCCTGACCTTTCTTCCTCAGTAATGTTTCTCTCGCCTTAGAAAAATGTTTAATCCATTTGCACACTGCCATTTTTGTCATAGCATTATCCCCATTAAATGTGGACTAACATGTCCCTTATTTCACTTCTACTCTTGCCAAGCCTAACAAGAAATTTACAAATGTTTGTTCATTGTCCTAATTCAAGTTCTAACCTTCTCATGATGATACACAATAACATGCAACAATAATGAACACAACTCAGCAAGACACCACCACACATGTTATGCGTCAACATGAACACAATTGTGAGACACTGATATCAAGGTCATGAATCTTTACTGAGTCATTTATACAGTGTTGCCAACATAAGCACACAGTGACAACTTTGCAAACTTAATTGTCAGACCTTGTATAGACTTCTCAAAGTGCATTTTCTATAAGCCAGTTTTCTTTATTATTTTTCCATTCCTGCTTTCTCTTTCTGTAGACTTCCTCAAATATTTATTTTGTAAGTTTTATACATTCTTCATGTCATCTCAAGTTCTCTGTGGAATAGTTGGGAAAACAATGAATTAAGAAGTAAATGCAGGGTGGACATAAAGTTTGTGTGCGATTTAAAATAGTTTAACGTAGTAGATTGCACACGAACTTTATGTCCACCTGCATAATCTCATCAACCCTGGTACTTTAAGTTAAGAAACTAAGATCCAGAATACTTTAGTGATTGGCTGAGGGTCATGCAGTCAGAGAGTATGACACAGATGAGATCAGAAACTCAGTTTCCTTGCACTAAGTTGAATATTGCTTAGCCTCCACCATGAAATTACAGTAGAACCTCAATAGCCAACTACCTCCCTACATTGACCACCTCCTTTTCATGTCTGCTATGAAAATTAGCTGATCTAATTTTCACAGACCAGACATCCACCACATGTACTAATCAATACAATAGGCCTAGTTTTCTATGTTGATCATCTCCGTATGTTTACCAGTTTGTTATAGTCCCTTGGGTGATCAACTGATAAAAGTTCTACTATTCTTCTCTGAGCAGTGAAGGAGGGTGGAAATTAACTCAAAAGAAAAAATATCTCCTTGGTATACCTATCTTGATGTTTATCAATAGGGGAAAGAGAAGCCTTCACTTTTCTGTGCTAAATCACTCCTCATTGAAGAATGCTTAGCATGCACAGTCCCCGTGAAATATAATTAGTACTATCATTCACTGTATTAACAAAAAATCCCCTTATAAGCATGCAATTGACATACACAGGTAAACTTTAAGTACACACAGCCTCTTATTTATAAAGGAAGTAAAAATACTTATCAATCATATATAAATATCTAAATTATTAGAAATTACAATGTATGAACATAGTTCAAATACTGTAAGTTTATTTTGGTCTATGGTATGTTCATAAATGCTGACAGCTATAAATGTAGGCTATAGCAAATTATATTTTCCAAAAATAGTTGCCATGATGTCTCCTGTCCCAAACACTTTTCTAAAATCTTGCCATTCCCCATCAAAATATGAAGTCTAATTCCCCTACCTTTAAATCTGAGAGGACTTACGAGTTACCTGCAACCAGTAAAATGAGGTAAAAGTGATGCTTCATGTCTTCTGAGGTGAGGTTTATAAAGGCATTGCAGCTTCCACCTTGCTTGCTAGGGTAATCACAGAAGAGACCTGAGCCACTCTGTTGGTAGTCCAATTTGGCCTGAGGCTGCCATGTTGTGAAGTCCAAAGTGGTCTGTGCAAAGAGATTTCACAAAGAAAACTCTTATAACTGACTCAGATAAATACAATTGTACCTAAAAAAAACCTGCTTTCAACCAGAATCTATATTTCCAGAGACAAGATCTAGTTCCCAGAAAAAATAAACATCAGAAGTTAAGCTGATTCAAACACCACAGTATAAATTGAATGACACTTAGAAAAAAGAACAGTCATATCAACCAGGTATATATGATCACCACAGGCTCACACTATTTAGATAAAATACCAGGTTTTAGGCATCAGGATTAATTTTAGTTTCTACCTATCAGAGAAGAAATATCTCATAATAGAGATGTTGCATTCTGATCCAGATTGCTTCAGGCATTGAATAGTAGTTGAACTTTTAAGTTGAAGGTCTTTAGATGCTGCAGTTAAGCAGGAATAATGAGAGTATGAGTGATACCAAGAGAGCAGAAAGTAAAAGGAAAAGCAGAATGCAATGGCATAAGTCAAGAGCAGCTGAGCTTCTTTAGCCAAGTCTAAAGGGGTTGTACATAGTTCAACTGAGGCAAGAAGAGCATGTAAAATATAGAATGGATGTTAGAAAAGTGCAGAGAGAGCCCGGGTGGAAAAGCAGAGGCACAATAAAAAATAATGAGCAGTGAGGATAAGCAGTGATGCATAGTCATGGTATCAAGGTGTTTGAATGTCAGCTGAGGGACTTAGATTTTTATCTAACCATCAGAGAGATAAGGAATCTCCTAATGCCACAAAAGGGAGGAGTCTGAGTTGGTATTCTAGGCGTCCTTATTACATTCCCGTTAGAACAACTATAATATCAACTATTTTGCAATTGTTTTTCTAAGTAGTCTTTCATTTGAAATATATCTTTTAAAATGCTGAAAAACTACTGTAATAGACAAAAACTTTCATTGTACACTCTTGATCAAGAAAGTAACATGATAAAAAATGATATTTAAGGATTATTCTACAACTTTGCTTATAATCTAAGAAGCAAGTAGAAGCAAGAAATCAAAAAGGAGAACATGATAAAACAAAAGGAAAAGGGAAAAACAATCTTTTAAAATAAAGAATACCTTGATTAAAGAAATAGAGGAATAGAGAGCCCCAAACTTAACTTCCTTTGTTATCCACTGTGACCTTCTACCTTTCCAAGATTTTTGACCTTTGTTTAGTCATCTTATCCAGTCCTTGATTCTCCCTTGTTCTGTCTCTTTCTGTGCCTACTATTCAATCGTTTTATTTCTCAGGTCTCTGCACCCACAACATGATCAGGGCTGCCTTTGACTGGCACAATAATTCTCTGTTCTTCTTGCTTGGCTTTACATTACACATTTCAGTATTGCCCGTCCAAAGTAATAACTTCTTCTAAAAATATTTTATTTTTGGTGCTTACCCTTGTCAAAGTTCTTTACAGACATTACCTCATCCATTTCTCTTGAAACTAGGTGCCCTGATGACAGAGTGGCCCCAAAAGCTACTTGTGTGGATTATGGGGTATATATGTGCCTGGGACCTCAAAGGTGTCAATCCTGTCTATTGAGATGAAAGATAAATGTCCTTAGCTATCAATAACTGCCAAAAGTGCACTCATTCAAAAAGAGGGAAAATGTTCCAATGCCAGCATGTAAAAAAAAAAAATCCTGCATTAAAAATCATAGCAAACAATAAAAATTACTGTCCATCAGAGAAAGGAAATATAAGAAAATGTGATATTACATGTTTCTTTGAATTCTAAATTTTTACTTCTTATAAAACTTGACAAAGTAGAGAATTTTATCTCTGGAGGCATTATTGGATTCTCACGTACTCCTAAAAATAAATATACTCGAACTACTGTTATTCAAAAGTCTGCAAGATCATCTTATTCACATACACATACAAGCACACACACCATTTCACCATACCACACACCAACTTGTTTAATCTTCTTCTCTATAATGAGTAAAGCAGACATTCTGGAGATGAGAATCTATGCAACTAGAACTATTTAGCCCAACCCAATGTGACAAACGTGATAATAGCAAAGATGAAAAGGAATCTGAGGATATCTCCTTCTTCTATACTCCTTGTGCCATTATGAATATTGTACTATTTAGAGTTCTAACCACTCTTACTGTAAGACCTTAGAAATATCTGCACTCATAACATGAGAAAATATTAACATTTTATTAACTTAGTAGAAGATTCCAGCCTCAATAGATTTTTTTCCCCTGCTGAACATATGTTTAAAAGATTATGGGAAAGAATTTTTTAACTTCAGTATTCAGTTCCAATAAAAGAATGACTCACTTGTGTATTTTCATAAGGCATAAAGATTATTTCATTTTAACTTCACTTGGTCGCTAAGCCTTTTTTATATACCAACCCATGAGTAGGTATAGGTAAATAATTAAGTGCAGCAATCCAGTAAAATTGAGACACTTACTAAAAATAAAAAGATACAGAAAATTAAGATATTATTAAAAAAAAAGAAAGAAGTTCACTAAAGGTGCTATTTTGCCTTGGGATCAAAGTAAAGACTAAAAGAACTTTTAAAATAACTTGACAGTTAAACATGCAAAAAGAACATGGCTTTTGTCAAGAGCAGAGTCCAAGCTATCATGTAGATATAGTAGTCCACAGTAACAAGCCATACCTCAAATCTCATTCCTCCAAATGCAAGCTTTGGCTCCCTTTAAGAACAGTCATTTATCTCTGACAATACAAAACTATTGATTAGGGACGCTTACCTCTCTCATCTTAATGCTCAGAAAAGCAAAATAAACAACAATGCCCCTCTCTAAGGAGTCAGTTAAAAAATTCCATGCCATGGATTAATTTAAAATACTGGACAGTTTCCTAAACCTCTTTAAAAACCAACTACAGTAACAAACATGACAGTAATACAACAATGGCCCTGTTAAAAGCCACAACTTTCCATTCTTCTCCTCCCTGCTGAGAGAATACCTACTATAGGTCCACAGGTACACACACATAGACCCTAGGAATTGTCCTGAGTAGAAAATTTGCTTGTTAGTTAAATGTCTTGAAATCTTCATGGCTAAACACAAGCTTTGCACAAGAAATGATATTTTGGGCACTGTAATAATATTAAACCAAAATCTTTCCACTTATGTATAACAATCACTATGTTTTATTTAAGTATCACTACAAATGTTAAGAATAAATAAGATGGTAAGACATTTTTCCTTTTCCTTTTTAAAAGCATCTATTACTCTCCTTTTCTGGCAATAACATTATCTTTTATGTCAACATACCCCTTTTGGTATATTCATATATTTGTAAATTAAAGTGAAAATGTACATTGCAATGCCCATAAAGTGAGAAAGAACTGTGACATTCACAGTTTTGAACTGAGAGGGAAACACTCCATTAGACATAAATAGCATTATGTCTGTTTCATCTGATTCAAGACTTTGTAGCTTCTTACCAGGATTCTCAGTTCAACTAATAATTATTCAGAGATCCTACAAAGAAGAAGTACTTATGAATCATATGACCAGCTACCCTCTCTCCATAATTTTTTTTCATAAATATATATACATGAAAACATGGATTGTAGATGAAGTTTTACCCCAGGTTGGTTGGATGTTCTAGTCAGATATTTGCCAACATTATTCAGACAACACAGATTCAAGCCACTCACAAAAATTAATGGAAGAAGGATCCATTTCTATGAATCTTAAAAAAAAACATATAATTAACACACTTCTGCATAGCCAAGTAAACAATCATGTAGCAAATAGACAACCTACAGAATGGAAGAAAATACTTTCTTTTTGTATAGCTGATAAAGGGCTGATAACCATAATCTATAAAACACTCAAGCAAATTAGCAAGAATAAAATCACACAACCCCATAAAAAGTGCGAAAAAGACTGTTCATGTCTTTTTCTGAAAGCTTCTGTTCATGAAGCTTTTCAAAAGAAGATAGACTAAATGGCCAATAAGAATATGAAAAATGCTCATTATTTCTATTTGTCAGGGAAATGCAAATCAAAACCCTGATGACTCCTAACTCCACCTAACTCCAGTGAGAATGGCTATTATCAAAAACTTCCCAAAACAGATACTGGCATGGATGCAGAGAGAAAGAAAGTTACATATTGTTGGTGGGACTGAAAACTTGTACAACCTCTATGGAAAGTAGAATGTAGACAACTCAAAGAATCAAAAGTAGACCTACCATTTGATCCAACAATCCACTATTAGGTATATACCAAAAGGGGGGAGGGAGTCATTTTACCAAAAAGAAAGGTGCACTAAATTATTTATTGCAGCACAATTCATAATCTCAAAGATGTGGAATCAACCTAAGTCTCCACTTAATGAGTGGATTAAGAAAATTGGTATATGTATACACATACCATGGAATACTACTTACCCCCCCCAAAAAAAAATAATGAACTAATACCCTTTACAACAACCTGAATGAAACTGGAGACTGTTCTTCTAAGTGAAGTGTCCCAAGTACATATTGCAAGTGTACATTTCAGATCTATTAAGTATGGAGTATAAATGTCTTAACACAATAATTAAGTAAATGAGGTGAGGGATATATTAACCAGTATGATGTAAGCATTCAAAATTGTACATGAAATCAACACATTGTACCCCATAAATGCATTAATGTATACATGATCTACCTCTTTATGATTTAATAAAATAAATAAAATAAAGAATTGAAAAACAAACACCACCACACTCACTATTAAACTGGAACTAATTGATCAACACTCATGTGCACATTTGGTAGTAAAACTCAATGGAAAGCAAGCAGGTGGGAGGAAGCAGGAGGGGAGGGGAAAATTCACACCCAATGAGTACAATGCACACCATCCAACTGGTGGGCACTCTTAATGACTTTGACTCAAACTGTACAGAAGCAATTCATGTAACTAAAACATGTATACCACCATAATATTCTGAAATAATTTGAAAATTTTTAAAATAAAAAGATACATATCAAAATGATGTTCATGGCATATGCTAACCTTCAGGGACTCCCAAGGATTCCTCTGTTCAATCACAAAAGTCAAAAAAAAAAAAATATCGTCTTTTCTTTTAAAGACATGAAGTAGATAAGGTGCCTCTTCAGGAAAGGACTTAGTGCTCAGGGACAAGCTATATTGTCAGCCAACAGCCTTCAGCAGTCAGCTTGTCAGGGTCTCTCTCAGCTTTAGAACCAAGGTTACTCTTCTCACAGTGGCTTCTAGCTAATGACTAAAGTAGAAATACAAGAGTCTATATGCAACTACTCCAGAAAACAACTTGTGTGCTAGAGCTCCCCATGTGCTAGCATAAACTCTAACAGGTTTATATCCCAATCTGATGATGCATCCTGCACAATTCTTCTCTGCTTTTTCTTTCACAGGTGTTAGACCCAAATAAACATTTTGCACTCTTAATTCCATCCTGGAAGATACTTCCTGGAAAACAAAACAGATGTAGAATGGCACAACTAACAGACTATTCTATACAAGCACATATTGGCTTAATTTATTGCAGATATTCTCACCACTTACTGAGCCAGTCATTGGAAAAAGGCAATAGTGACAGTGAGTCCATAGCAATAAAAGAACAATATAACTGACTTCCCATTAAACAGACGTTTAGTCTAAAAAATATGCCTTGGATGCCTACCTCAATAGATTGCTATTCAAATAGTATTGAATATTGTACACCAGAAGATTTTTAAGAAACCAGCCAGATTTTCTATCCAAGTACCAATTTCATATATTTCCTGGGAAGAATCTTCAACAATTTCTTCCAAATTGGGTAGAATAAGAGTTTGATCAATACTTGCTACCACAAGTTGGGCCAAACTGTGCCAACCAATCTGATGCACACTTATGCCATTGTGTGACATAAATGGTATTTGGTAGGTGCTCCAAAGTACTTTTCCCCTTTCTCTGTCAATTCTGAATATTAATGATTCAATATGTTTAAATATTTGCATCACAACCCCCAAAAGAGAAAGAAATAAGACCCAACCATGGGAAAGAGTGTGGTTAGGCTCTGCCAAGGATTAAGTCAGACATGGTTATTGAGAGGAAAAGACAGTATACACATTCTGATTTACTTTCGTCTCTCTCCTGGGCCTCTTCACACCTTGGCCAGGAAAAAGCCAAAAAGCAGAACTCAACAATTTATGTAACACTGTGGAATTGATAGAAGGTACATATGATATATTAGTATAGCATAAGGCCTCCACATTGAACATGTTTCTTGTAGAGAATAGCTCATATTGCCAAAGAAATTAAATTTGAAGCCTAAAGAATGTACATGTAAAATATCCACCAATGATACTACACTTCTTAAGTGGTAAATCTCCTACTTTGTGAGAACTTGCATATATGGATTATGCCCAAGAGATCTATTTTAGAAATGTCCTTTGGAACCAGATAATCAGTTATTTCCATCCAAACTTTTACTTTAAAACCTCATACTAGGATTAAAATTTAAAACAAAAATTGAGACAAGAACTTCCTACTGTTACAGTAATCACTAAAAAGGTTATATTTTAAGAAATTGAATAAGGCTGTTTCATGATTTACAATTTTACTTAGTAACTGTGTGACATTTTTAAAGTCCTGAAAGAAATGGTCTTCTGTATATAATTTGGAGTCAGCTTTTGTAAAATTCATTTAAAAGAAAGAAACTAACATTGGGTAGAGCCTAATCTTTACACCAAAGTTAAAACACAAGAGTAATAACTGGGGAAAGAACCCCAAGATTCTGCCAGAATAATTAATAACAAATTCCTTCCACCTGCTCACTGCTTGATTCCAAAGCCTTTCCTACATATAGTACCAAAATCTGTATTAGTTATCATTTGCTACATAAGAAATTACCTAATATTAAGTGTCTCTGACAGCAAACATTTATTATCTTACAGTCTCTGTGGGTCAGTAATTCAGGAGCAGTTTAGCTGGGTGGTTCTGGCTCAGAGTCTTTCATAAAGTTGCACTCAAAATGCTGGCTTGAGGAGCCACAGTAATCTGAAGGTTTGACTGGGGGTCAGAGATCTACCAGGATGGCTCACTCACAGTCAGCCCTCCTATAGGGTGACTGAGTGTCTTTACAACATGGCAGTTGGCTGTTTTTCCCCAGAGGAAGTGATTCTAGAAGAGAAGCAAGGTAGAAGCCATATACCTTTTAGTATTGAATGTTACACACCATCACTTTCATCATATGCTATTCATTAAAATTGAATCACTAAAGCCAGTCCATTCTTGGAGAGGGAGATACTGTGGAAATTTAAGCTGCACCTCTGGAAGGGATTCATATCAAAGACTCTGTAAACATACTTTAAAGTCACAGGTGCCTCTTCGGGAGTATTAGGTTTTAAACACCAAATTATTAATCACTCTTTTAGTGATTTCATCCCTATCTTCACCAATGGCCATGCCAGGTGTCAAACTAATCCTGGAAATAAAGATTGTGTTCTCCCAGACCATCTGCAAGTTAAGCCTATCCTTATCCAAAATACAATTACATACTACTACATCCATTTAGAATAACTAAATTTTTTAATGAAATATTGAGAATATCAAGTGTTTTCAAGGATGCAGAGTAATGTGAAATCTCATATCATACACTATTGATAGGAATGTAAAATAGTATAGTTACTTAAAAGAACAGTCTAGAAGTTTCTTATAAAGTTAAAAATGCATTATCTATATTATTCCTCAATCCTAAATACTTATGCAAATAAAATGAAAATTTATGTTCACACAAAAATATGTGTGCTTGTGAGTTCAATTCTATGAAATAAGAACAAATCTGGAACCATCACATCACCAGACTACAGGTTATAGTGTAAGTCCACAGTGATCAAAATGGCATGGTAGTGGCATAAAAATAGACACATAGATCTATGGAATAGAACAGAGAAACTAGGAATGAGACCAGTTTCATATTGCCATATGATCTTTGATAAAACAAACAAAAGCATAACTAGGGAAAAGAATGTCAATGTAATAAATGGTGTCAATTTAATAAATGGTTTAGACTTAAACCTAAAACACGAAACTATAAAAACTCTTGAAGATATCGGCCTTGGGAAAGAATTTATGAAGACTCTAAAGGCAATCACAGCAACAAAAATAAATAAGTGAAACCTTATCAAGTTAAATAGTTTCTGCACAGCTATTAAGGACACATTCAACAAAGCAAAGAGACAATGTTCAGAGTGTATTTTTATATAAAAATCTTTATTCATAATCACAGACTAAATATGGAAATAAAACAAATATCCTTTTCCACTGAATAAATAAATGATAGTACTTTATGCAATCAAATACCACTTACCAACATAAATGGGTTAAATATTGATATATGCAACAATGGGAATAAAATTCAAATGTAGAAGAAATCAACCTAAATATCCATATGTGATTGAATTTATATGACACTCTGGAAAAGGCAAAGTTATAAGGACAGAAAACATAATCAGAGGAAGAGTTAACCACAAAGGGGAACAGGGTAATTGCAGGGAGGGGAGTGATAAAACTACATCTATATCTTCATTATAGTGATGCTTACATGACTTTATCAAAACTTAAAGAACCAGGCTCAGTGCCTGTAGCTCAGTACCAGCCACACCAGAGCTGGTGAGTTCAAATCCAGCCCAGGCCTGCTAACCAACAATGACAACTACAACCAAAAAAAAAAAAAAATAGCCAGGTGTTGTGGTGGACACCTATAGTCCCAGCTACTTGGGAGGTTGAGGCAAGAGAATCGCTTAAGCCCAAGAGTTTGAGTTTGCTGTGAGCTGTGATGCCACAGCACTCTACCCTGGTGATATAGTGAGACTCTGTCTCAAAAAAAAAAAAAACTTACAGAAAAAAGGGCAAACTTTACTATATGAAAATTGTACCTTAAAAAAATAAAAAACTATTAATTTACTCTTCATATATATGCAAATCGTGACACTATAAAATCCACATCAAGAGTTATGTTAAATAGTATCTATGGACAATGACTGAATGATAACCAATCAATATCTATTCTTGTCTCTGCTTCTTCTCAACTCAAATGTGAGACTCCTCATTGGTTATAAGAAGTGTCAGTGAACATTCTTTAGGCCCCTACTTAGCTTACACCAAATCCTAGCCCATCACTTTTAATCAATCCTCAATGAAGGAAATAAAAAAGCACACACCACAACAACCAAGGAGTCAAAATTTTATTCCTCATTCAAAAAAAGGGAAGAATCACTTCCAAAATGGCCACTCCTGGCTCCTGAAAATTAACCACAGCTATTGATGAAAGCTGGTCCAACTCCACAGGAAAACCACAAAATTGGCAACTTAAAGAGAGTAATATGTTTCCTTGAACTACTTTTAATCATGATCGCTCAAGAACTCAAGGCCAAAGTTAACATACCATCTATCCTCAGCAAAAACCTCATCATGGTTTACATATACCATTCTGGCATCTTCCAGAGGCAGTGGCCACATTTGCCCTTACTAAACCAATAAACCACTAAGCAGTTCACATAGAGGGATAGAATCTAATAATCCAAAATTTAAAAATGCCAATGGAAAGGGAAAAATATATCCACACAAATAAACTGTAAGTGATTATACTTCAGCAAAGAAAAATGAAGTTGCCAGCAATTGTTTTAGCCCAAGACAGTGTGGCTGGAAAGTTGGATGTGGATAATGGTATGATATAAAGAGGGATGACACTTTCCCTTGCCATGACAGCCTTCTCTACAGCTTCCTGACCAAGGTTTGTAAACTAAAGCTTAATGTTAGATTTTCTTGTTCATCTACCTCTAGAATTTCCTCCTAAAACTAAAATCCCTAATCATGTCACAGTTCATATCTTGTAGAGGTTCAATGACCCTTGTTAACTTTATCTCTCCTAATATTTCAGTGAGTTTAACACATATATTTCAAAAATGTGTTTCTCATTGTTGATACAAGAATTTTTTTCTAGTAGTCAGATCCAAATAGTGACCCTATTGCCTTTCTTTTGAGTTGATTCATAGAATGTCTTCATTTTAATCACTATTCTCTTCAAGTTTTCTCTGGTTTAGGCATTATGCTGCCTAGATAAAAGCATCTAATTAATTAGAATATCATATTGTTTTTATTGTTTTCATATCATTGCTTTAAGACAGTCAAATATACTTGTTGTATCATGGTAACAAGATTCTAATCTTTACATAAACATTTTAATACTGTTTAACATGTTTTTAAACACATTGTCTCAAAAATTCCTTCTTTTCAGTATTTTTATTTTTTTAATTAATTTTTGTTTTTGAAACAGAGTTTTCCTTTGTCACCCTTGGTAGAGTCCTATGGTGTCATAGCTCACAGCAAACTTTTATGCTCCAGTGATTCTCTTGTCTCAGCCTCCCAAACAGCTGAGACTACAGGCACCCACCAAAACACCCAGCTATTTTTTTAAGAGATGGGGTCTCATTCTGGCTTAGGCTGATCTCAAACTTGTGAGCTCAAGCAATCCACCCGCCTTGGCCTCCCTGAGTACTAGGATTATAGGTGTGAGCCACTGCACCCAGCCCCTTTTCAGTATTTTTAATCAACTTTATTAAAGTATAACTTACATATAATAAAACTCAGTAATTTTAAGAGTATAATTCCATGTGTTTTGACAAACATATGCTGTCACATAACCACCAAAATCAAGATATAGAACATTTCCACCACCCATTCTGTCACTGTAGCTTTGCCTTTCTAAAATGTCATATACATAAATGTATATATACATTGGCTAGTCTTTTTTACAGGCTTAACATAGTAAAAATGTTTTTTATATTTACATTGTTATCTATACCAGTGGTTTGTTTCATTTTGTTGTTGGGTATTCCACTGTATGGATATACCAAAATTTGTATATCAATTCACCAGTTGACTGGCATTTAAATTATTTACACTCTAGAGTTACTATAAATGAAACTACTATAAATGTTTGCATAAGAGCTTCTGCATTAGCATACAATTTTATTTCTCTGAAGTAAATGTCTAAGAGATCAATTACCATCTCATAAGATGAATGTAGCCATATTAAGTTAAGCATTCTAGTAGAGAGGTAATAGCATTTACTTGTGGTCTTAACTTACATTTTTCTAATACCATGTAAGTAATTATGTTCAATGTATTTCCACAGCTAAATGCCATCAATATATCTTTTGGGTAGTGTGTCCAACCAAATATTTTGCCCATTTTTTAACCAGCATTTTTCATCATCCTGAGCTAGAAAAGAATTTACATCTTATGTATCAAGTTCCTTTTTAGGTAAGTGCATTATGAATTTTTTTATATGTCTATGGATTACATATTCATTTCTTATGTGAATAAACTATTTTTATTTTAATGAAGTCCAATTTAGCAAAGCCTTTTATGATTTTTTGTACCTTCTCAGAAATAAAATCTTTGCCTAACTCTAGGATACAAAGTCTTTCTCCAGTATTTCCTTCTAGAAAGTTTATATTTTTAGCACTTAAATTTAGCTCTATGATACGGCTAAAATCATAGAAAAATTTTCTATGATTTAAGAATTGAGTTCATTTTTTACAAATGTATATCAAACTATTTTAGCATGAGAAAAGCATAGTGGCTAATACCTATGATCCCAGCAACTGGGGAGACTGAGGAGGGAAGATTGTTTGAGACCAGAAGTTCAAGACCAGCCGAGGCAACATAGCAAGACCTCATCTCTGTAAAAATAAGAAAAATTTGTCAGGGCATAATACATACAGAAAGACAAAGGTAAAGATTACAGAGACTTCTCAACAAAAACTGTAGAAGCTAGAATACAATGGAGCAATATCTTTAAAGTACTAAATATTAAAGTTTTGCATGGTTTATCTTTATCTACTTCTTTAAACAGTATGTAGTATATATTCCTATATTTTTATTTCAAGTGAGTTTCTTATGGTCAGCATACAGTTGAATTTTGCTTTTCTATCCAATTTGATAATCTCTTTCTTCTAATTGTAAGGTTCAGACTACTACATTTAAAGTAATTATCAACTTTTTTCTCTGTATGCTTTTAAGATCTTTATGATTAGTTTTATCAATTTAATTACAATGTATCTTGATGTGGTTTTATGTTTTTTTCTGCTGGAGATTTGTAACTTTATTGGATCTATGAGCTTATGTTTCATACCAAATTTTTATTTAAAATGTTTTTCATGTTCTTCTTCTCCTTCCAGTACTACAACTATGCATATATGATACTGCCTGGTATTGTCCATAGCTCACTGAAGCTCTCTAATTGTATGTGTTTGGCTTTCATTTTTGGCCATTTATATTGTTACATATTCTAGCTTGCTTATATTTTAAGGTTAGATAATTAAATTTGTTTTTTAAAAAATCACTGAGCAATAGAGTAACACCAAAAAAAATCATCTCCATAAATGATTAACATAACCAGAATATATATACAGCTTGATTCATGAAAGAGTGACTCAGGAAAGACCAAAATAACTATGGAGGAATATAGATACAAAGACATCAAGGCCTAGACTGGGATAGTGGCACAGGGAAACGAAAAACAGAGAAGTATAGATATTTCAAAGGGATGTTTAAACATTATTATACAGTATGTAAAGAAACAAAGAGAAGGGGCAAATCAAATATTAAACTGTTTTTAAGTCCCAGCAATGATGAAAGCAAAGGTATAATTTAGAACAAATAAAGGTTAGCTGAGGAGGACAATTAGATTCATTTTAGACTGATTATCCAAGACTACACAAGTAAAAGCATTCTAGAAGAAACTGGATATAAAGAACTGGAATTTGGGTGAATAGCTAAGCCTAAACTTATTGGTGTTCAGTCACAATTAGCATGGTTAAACCCAGAGGAATGAATCAATTCCCTGTGCAAGTAATTACATACTGGAAAAAGAACAGTATGCCAAGAGATTAGCTCTTTGTCAATAATCACAGATAGGGAGAGAGAGATGGTTAAAAACAACCAAAATGAAAAAAAATAGTTCAAAAGATAAAATGGAATACAGAATAACTTAAAATCATAAAAACCAGTGGAAGAGTGGTTAAGAGATGAGACCTGGAGTTTCAGTATTAAAACTTCAGAAATTTAAAGAAAAAATAAAAACTGAGAAAATTTTATCATTTTTAAAATTTTTATTTCAGAATATTACAGGAAAACATTTTGGTTGCATTAATTGTTTTTGTACTTTTTGAGTCAAAGTTATAAGTATACTCACCACCCAGACAGCATACATTATACCTACGTGTAAATTTACCCATCCTTACCACCCATTCCTACCTACTTGATTTTTTTATGAGTGTTCTTTCCATTTGTGCTCATAAGTGTTGATTGATTAGTTCCACTTTAATAGTGAACATACATGGTTTGTTTTTCCATTCTTGCAAAATTTTCAATTAGAAATACGGTCTCTAGTTAATCCAGGTTGTTACAAAAGGTGTTAGTTTCACCATTGTTTAATGCCTAAGTATTACTCTGTGGTATACTTTTACCACTTGAGTTGTTTCCACATCTTTGCACTTATGAACTGTACAGCTACAAACATTCAAGTGCAAATGTCCTTTTTATAAAATGTCTTTTTCTCCTTTTGGTAAATGTCCAGAAGTGGTATTGCTGGATCAAAAGGTAGGTCTATTTTTAGGTTACAAGGAATCTCCATACTATTTTCTGTAGAGATTGTACTAGTTTGCAGTCCCACCAACAGTGTGTAAGTCTTCCTATCTCTCTGCCTCCACACTAGCATTTGTTGTTTGGGGACTTTTTGATAAAAGCCTTAGAGTTAAATGTTGTCTCATTGTAGTTTGGATTTACATTTCCCTATTAGAGATGTTGAGCTGTTTTTCATGTGTTTATTGGCTATTAATCTATCTTCTTTTGAAAAGCTTCTGTTCTTATCTTTTGCCTACTTTTTAATGGGACTCTTTGTTTTCTCTTATTGATTTGCTTGAATTTTGTATAAATTCTGGTTATTATCCCTTTATCATATGTACAGCATGCAAATGTTTTCTCCCATTCTATAGGTTGTCTATTTTCTCTAATGATTATTTCCTTGGCTGTGCAGAAACCTTTTAATTTGTTCAATCACATTTATTTATTTATTTATTTGTTGCTATGGTTGCTTTTGGGATCCTCTTTATAAATTCTTTGCCTAGCCAAACATCTATAAGAGTTTTTCCAACTTCTTCTAGAATTTGTACAGCTCCATGTCTTAAGTTTAGATCTGTTATTCATCGTGAGTTAATTTTTGTGAGTGGTGAGGGGTATGAATCCTGTTTTAGTCATTTACATGTGGCTATCCAATTTTCCTAGCACCATCTATTGAATAGGGATTCTTTTCCCTATTGTACATTTTTGCTTGCTTTATCAAATATCAAATGGCAATATGATGATGGTTTTATATCTGGGTTCTCTGTTCTAATCTTCTGATCAATGTCTCTGTTTTTGTGCCAGTACAATGCTGGTTTTGATATGATAGCATTATAGTATAGCTTGAAGGGATGCCTCCCAATTTGCCCTTTTTGCTTAAGGTTGCTTTGGCTATCAGGCTCCTTTTAGGGACCTTTTAGGGTCCATATTAAAGCATAAAATTATTTTTCTAGATCCACAAAAACTGACATTATTATTTTAATGGGGATTGCATTGAATCTGTACATCACTATGGGTAGTAAAGACATTTTAACAACATTCAGTCTGCCAATCCAGGAGCATGATATATTTTTCCACTTGTTTACATCCTCTGCAATTCCCTTCCTCTCTGACTCATAATTCTCTCTGTAAAATCTCTTACCTCTTTGGTTAAGTATATTCCTAGGTATTTTATTTTCTTTGTTGTTCTTTTGAAAGGTATTCAGTCTTTAATTTTATTCTCAGCTTGACTGTTGTTGTATAAAAATACTACTGATTTGTGTACACTGATTCTGTAACCCGAAACTCTGCTGAATTTATTTATCAATTCTAGGAGAATCTTGGCAGAATCTTTAGGGATTTTCTAGATATAACATCATATCATCAACAAAGAGTCATAATTTGACTGCTTCTGTTCCAATTTGGATAACTTGATTTCCTTCTCTTGTCTGATTACTCTGGCTAAGACTTCTACTACCACATTGAATAGAAGTGGTGACACTGGGCCACTCTGTCTTGTTCCAGATCTAAGTGGGAATGCTTTTAATTTTTCCCCATTCAGTAATATGTTGGCTGTGGGTGTGTCATATAAGGCTTTATAATTTTGAGGTATGTTTACTATTATATTGAAAGTTCTTCTCATACAGGGGTACTGAATTTTAAAAGCTTTCTCTGCATCTTATGGTCTTTTTTTTTTTTTTGCTTCTATTTATGTAGTGTGTCATATTTATAGGTTTGTATATGTCGAGCCATCCTTGCATCTCTGGGATGAAGCCCTTGGTTGTGATGAATTATGGTTTTGATGTGCAATTAAATTCGGTTTGCAAGAAATTTATTATTTTTATATCTGCATTCATAAAGGATATTGGCCTATAGTTTTCTTTTTCTTGTTGAGTCCTTTCCTAACTTTGGTGTCAAGATGATATTGGCTTTGTAAAATATGTTGGAGAGGATTTCTTCCTTCTTGATGTCATGGAATGATTAATTTCTGCAGGATAGATCCCAGCTCTCTTTTGTAGGTCTGGTAAAATTTGGGTATGAGATCATCTTGTCTGGGACATTTTTTGTTGCTGCTTTAATTTTGGTACTTGGTCTGTTCAGGAAATTTATCTCCTCCTAATTCAGCCTACAAATACTGTGTGTTTCTAAGAATTTGTCCATTTTCTCTACGTTTTCAAGATTATGTCCACAGAAATTTTTATACTATTCAGAGATGGTATTTTGTATTTCTCCTCTTTAATTCCTGATTGAACTTATTAGTGTTCTTTCTCTTCTGCTTCTCATTAATCTAGTAAGTGGTCTGTCGATTTTTGTTTATTTTTTCAGAACAACAACTTTGTTTCATTAATATTCTATATAATTCTTTTGCTATCCATTTCATTTAGGTCTGCTCTGATGTTGGTTATTTTTTTTTCTGCTGGGTTTAGGCTTGGTTTGCTCTTCCTTTTCTAATTCCTTGAGATGGTTTGTTGGATTGTTAATTGTAATCTATCTTTTGGTTTTAGGCATTTATAGAAATTTTTATCTTGATGATACTCAAGGGAGACAGAGTCAAATCAACAGTAGAAATGTTTAATTATAAAGTAGGAAAAAGTTACCAATAACATGATGCTGGAAGAATTTACTTGAAAGGTGCGTCTGAAGTGCTATACCATTTTCTGCCAAAAAGTGGGAAAGAATAACAATGTCTACAATTTTATTTGGGTTTTTCTTTAGAGCAGGACATAAAAAGTTTCCCAAGGAACATGCTAGAAAAGTTCTAGGTTGCAGTTTCTTGTTTTCCTGAGAGAAACACTCTTGAACTAAGAGGAAAGTCTACAATTCTCAAGGCAATGAGACCACAGAAGGACACCACCTTGGTGGTGGGGTGGGGGGTGGACAAGAACCTGTGGAGAAAGAGCAGATAGGAGAGACAACAGAGAGAGAAGAAATACAGTGAGAGAGTATCTTAAGAAGTTTTTCACAGTGGAGGATTTTAGTAAATACTGCAGCTCTTGACAGTATTTCCAGATTTGAATCTGTGGTGGGACTTATGGAAAATGTTGTTTATTAAATGTATTGATTAGTTTGATGGAAAATGTTGTTTATTAAATGTACTGATTAGTTTTGGAGATGCAACAACATGCTGAGACTGACCTTTGAGAGAATATTTTTGTTTCGTATGGAAGAAGACAAAATCAAGACCACATGACAATCCAAAGCCTTGGGCATCAACTCAATGAGGTATAAATATCACTAAGCCAAATACTCACCTTACTTATCCAAGGCATACAACAAGAGCTCACACAAAACGTGATAGAAAGCAGAAATGCAAACAGGAAAGGCAGTTGGCATTGGTAATGGCCAAAGCAGATGTCAGAGACTAAGTCACCGGAAAACTTTGGTTCAAGATAAGAAATCAACCCACACTGGCACAAGGTCAGAACTTGCATACTGCAGACTACAGTACTAATCAGGAGTACATTCTCTGAAGAATATAGACTGCACAGCAGGAACTAAATATTTTAGGGTAGATTCTAAAAAACAAAATTAAATCATTTGGACCCTAGAATACCAAAAACAGAAGACAAAATTTACTCAAACCTAAGCCAATGAGTTATTTTTACAGATATTACTAAGTTCCTCCAACTTATACATGGATTGAACCTAATGTGAAAAGTAGAGGTAAGCCTAAAACAGAATGTAAGGCACGTAGAATAGTAGAAGATTCAGACAAATATGAATTTGAGAAGTCAAACTGTACGCTTCTCATTTATCATGAATTTAAAGAATAAATAAATAAATAATTTCACTCAAAGGTCAAACTCCATTTCAAAAATAAACTTTAAGTATGACGACAAATAAGTTGCCAATTATTTCAAGACTCTGAAATGCTTCTGCAAATTTAATGTTAACCAGACAGCATTTACATCTCTAAAAATCTTTGCTTTACATCTCACCCCCAGTCATACTGATATAGAGACTGAAATATAGAGAAATATAGAGACAAAGGAAGTACACTGATGCTCATATAAGACTGCAGACAAGGCTATAGACATCACAAGAACTTTTCTACTGAAAAATAGAAAAAAAATAAAGAGTAGCTTAAGTGTAGAAGTCTAAAACAGAACACTTCACTGATAATCTTACTCATGTTTTATCTAAAGAGTACACCAGTAAAAATATGAAAAAAAAATTTCCTGTGTTGCTGACATAAATTCAAAAGGTACTTATGTCTTATATTCTGCATGTTCCAACTTGAGCCCTGATTTCTTAGGAAGTCTGGATAGAACTGAGAAAATGCATTTAAACCTCCTAGTGTGGCCTTTCAATACTATGCAGACAGCTTATGCTCTAAAATAGACTGAAGAAACTCATAGGCCTTGCATTTTCCCATATTTCAATGATAGTATGGGTCTTTATATGTGACAAATGCAATCCTAAACTCTGAAACAGGATATTGGTTGTATAAGAAGATGCAAGATTAGGAATTAAATCCTCTCTATTTATATAGACTTTAACCTGATAATGAAAAACTGACATGTGATCAAGAGGCATGAAAGAAAAACTAAGATGTAAATGAAGACTCCAGAATAACGCTTCAGAAAGTGATTAACAATCGCACTGATCAAAAAGTTTCTATGTACCTACAATGTAATTCACTCAATGATGCCATCCATAAATTCCATTTTCCCCAATTGGGGGGAGTTGTATCTCATGTGAGTAGGAACTAAGTCTTACTCATCACTGTGCACCCAGTCCTGATACCAAGTAAGTGCTCAGTAAGTTTCTACTAACAAAATGAATTAATGCAAGAATGAATACGTCAGGAACTGAGCAGAAATGAATTAATCTGTGAATGGTAGTAATCTGAATAACAAATGTACCCTGCAATTCACGTCAAGGACACTGATTTAGACCTCAAAACCCTCGTAATAGAAAAATAAGTCCCTCTGCCCAGAAGCCCTAAGAAGCATATACTATGAGTGCTTCAGTCTTGCTTCAGATTCCAGAAAAGCATTGTCACAAGGCAGGAGAATGGGTAAAACTAGAATCAAAACAAGGTAACAATGACAGTAGCTACCACTTACTAAATGTCTATCATATGTAAGGCAGTGTCCTAACCATTTTATGGGCTTTATTCGTTTACTTTTTACAAAATACTTTGAGGTATGTATTATTACTCTCACATTACTGATGAGGAGACTGAGACTCATAAAGTTGAAGCTACTCATCCAACATCATATGGCTAATAAAAAATAAAACTGGAATTTGAATAAGGTCTGTCTAATCACAAAGACTTCTTTCTATTACAACACCATCTGGAATGATACAGAATACCTCCTACTTTCCAGCAGCTCCAAGAAACTAATTTAATTTAATCCCTTCAGCTTGATCCCAACCCTCAAAACCAATGTGCTATATAGCAAGGTCACAGTGACCACCCCAGAACAGGATCCCCTGTGACACATTCAGATTTTGTCATCAACCATGTCTCACGTGTGAGACGATTTTTATAGCTAATTGACATCTTCTGCAATCTGGGGAGAAACTCAAGAAGAGAAAAGGAAAAAAAAGTGGAGGTGGGGGGACAAGTAGGGGGGGAAACTGAGAAAAACAAGAAGGAAAGGGTACAAAGGAAACGGGAGAACCAGAGGCTGAGACAGACACCAGATTATTATTCAAAAGCTGTTACTCTGCTAAATGAAACCTGGGACTCCAGGGCCTTTGAAAAGCATATGTGAAGAAATGAGAAACTCTGCCAACAGACCCTGTAAAAATAAGCAGCTACAACAGTGTAGCCCATTATTTTGAACCTTCTTTAGCTTACTTACTAAATTTAAACATGACAGCCAGTTTTATAAATTCTTTCCACTCCTTTTTATTTCTTTTTTTTTTTTTAATGCAGGTTGAAACTGGAACTTTCTCTGTTCCTTTTCTTCTTCTTTCAACTAAGTCCTAATAGCAGATTTCCTCAGACCCTGCATCACCCACTATGTATACACATGCCCAACTAAATTTTTAAGGGTCTTTGGCCTTTTTTTTTTTTTCTGGTGATCTCTTTGTGACTTTATTTTGTCCTGTCATTGCTTCTTTTACCTAAAGGAAACTAGATTTAAGTAATTTGTCTAGTGGTACTTATGTTTCCTATAGTAAAATTAGACAAAAACTCCAAGAACTTCAAAACCAAGCCTTTGGCATCACATTAGTTTGGTGTAGTTTTAATTTTGACTTTCAACCACTTTAATCAACTGCTTTCCTGCCCTGCATGGACCAAGTGGTTAGCTCTGCAAACTCTGTCCTGGCTGGCATACTAGACTTCCTAACCCTCTCTCTTCAGCCATAGCCAGTCTGTCACTTCATGCAGCATTAATATTATGTTTACCACTCACTAAGCTCTAGGCAGCGGGCAAGGTTCCATTCCACAATTATAGACAAACTCTTTTCTCCTTTCATGTATTCAGACTAAAAAGCATTCTGTGAAAGAGTTGAGAAATTGGGCCAGTGGTTTCCACCATATACTTATACTGTCCAATGTAAGCTGGGATCTTAAGTTTGTTGAGAAGTTCATTTTTTCATTCATATGTGTAAATATTTACTCAGCCTCTATCATGTATTCAAGCATAATTCTAAGCACTGGAAATGTGATGAATAAATAAATCAGGCAAAATCCATGCCATCATAAAGCCTACCCTTTATGAGGAAGACAAAATAAAAGTATATAATATATGCTGAGTAATGGTAAGTGCTGTGAAGAAAAATAAAGTTAGAAAGTCATATATATTTGTTCCCACACATTCCCTTTAGTAGCTCTTTCAATCCATTTTCACTGCCCTTGTCCCTGCCATCCTGCGTATAGTCTCCAACACTTCTGTTAATCTCCTTTCCTTCAGTTTTACAGATTGAGTTAGAGGCAAGTTATCATTTACACTCTTGATTCCTCCACAGCTCAAAAATCTCTGTATCAAGGAGAACACTATCAGCTGCAGGTACAAGTAAACCCAAGACAATGTTTGTTCATACTATGAAAGAAATTTTTTGACTCATATCACTGAAAATTCTAGAGGTAATCAGTCTTTGGACACATGACATAAGTTATAGTTCTTTTAACTGTTTCTACTGTGCCTTTTCCTCTGTTTAAGCCTCATCTTCAAGCTGGCTTTCTTCAATTCAAAGACAGCTGCCAGCAGCATACTTCTGTACTCAGTTCCTGGGAGTAAGCGTCCATCACTTTTATAGCATCATAGAAAATCCTCAGCATCGCTTTCAATGAACCACTGCTGAAACAATCACCAGGAAATGCCATGGGTGGGCTAGATGGAATCAGAACCCATCACTGGAGCAAGGAGGTGGGAACCAACTCAAATCTGGGGTCAATTCCACTAACCCCTACGGCTGGGCCACAGTGACATGAATAATGAGACCCCTACCAACAACAATCTGTTCATTTATTTTTTCCTCTATATTATAAACCTGGACAGGGAATAGCTTTTCTCCTTGCAAAGACAATTCTTATCCCTCACCTTTGTTTTTACATGTATTCTGGGAACTTATTTTCCTCTATTTTGGATGTTCTTGCCCTCTCACTGTGTCTGTCTTTTGTGTGGAATCTTGCCACAAAACTGTGGCAAATCTTGTTCTGGAAAATCTTGCCATAAAACTGGTCTTTCTCAAGCTATTCCCTCTCTAATGCCCCATACCAAATATTTTTAAAAAGAAATCTAGACTCTGCCTTCACTTTATGATGATAGTATTGGTACAGATTTTGTGGAGCTCCATGGAGTGGCTTGATCAAAAAAAATACATATATACATATGTAAATATGTGTATATGTATGTTATATATACAATATATGTATATTGTAGTATATATTATATATACACAAATCTGTGAATACAGAATCATGTTGAAAATAATATTTAACTGATCTCACAACCTTTTACTGGAGATGCCCGTTATAAGACCATATATTAAGTTTTATATTATATTTATTGATGAAAGTATATTGTGGCAAGTCAGCAATAACTTTAAATCTTATTTGAATATGTTCAAAGGAGTACATTTATTACTTGCATTCAAAATTTATTTCTGCATCTTAATTATTGTATTTGGGACTTTTTGTTACAATTCACTTTTTAATTTAAAAATAATTTCTTTTGGTTTTAATGTCTTTATCATCTTTTTTCCATATTCCATATATTTCACCATTTTTTGTCTTCATTTTGTCTCATTAATTTAACAAATAAATTTAAACATAACTAAAGAAGGTCCATTTCACAAAGGTCCTAACCAGACAGCTATAAATTTTCACTTGTTTTATATTTCACTGAAATATTCTCTTTCCAAAATGCAGTTAAAATTGGACCTTTACCAACTTTTTTTTTTTTTTTTGAGACAGATTCTCACTTTCTCACCCCCATAGAGTATGGTGGTGTCTCATAGCTCACCAAAACCTCATACTCTTGGGCTCAAGTGATTCTCTTGCTTCAGCCTTCCGAGTAGCTAGGACTATAGGTGCCCACCACAATGCCTGGCTATTTTTAGAGACGGGGTTTCACTCTTGCTCCAAATCTGATCTTGAATTCCTCAGTTCAGGCGATCCATCTCAGTCTCCCAGAGTGCTAGGATTATAGGCATTAAGATACTACACCCAGCCTGCTTTACCAACTTTTTCAATAACTTTCTATATCTATTTTGTCTTTTGTTTCTGTTCTGAGTCTTTGAAATACTTTCTAACATTTTTAAATCACATTACGCCCAGCTTAAAAAGCTTAAGCAACCTTAGGGATAGTCATCCTAGCAATACAAGTCAGCTTATTAGTTGCAACCAGGCAGCTATGGCAAACCAGAAAGCATAAAGCTGTTGCTATTCAGATACCTGAATAGCCAAAAAAAATTCAAGACTTGAGAGGATACTTTTTCTCCACCAGAATTAAGGAAATGAACTGTAACAATACAAATTCTGAGACTGTATTGGTATTTTTTAAATGTGCTTCATTAATCAACAAAAAAAGATCCAATAATCCTATATATCTAGTCAAGAGATATGACTAGAGCCTTCTCTAAAGAAGACAAACAAATGGCTAGCCAACATATAAAAAAAATGCTCATCATCCCTAATCATCAGAAAAATGAAAGTCAAAATCACCCTGAGGGGGCTAAAAAAACACCCTGAGATATCACCTACACCCAGGAAGAAGAGCCCACATCACAAAGTCTCAAAGCTTTGCAAATGTTGGTGTGGATGTGGAAAAAAGGGAACACTTTTACACTGCTGGTTGGACGGCAAACTAATACAACCTTTTTAGAAGGAAGTATGGAGAATCCTCAGAGAACTCAAATTAGACATCCCATTTGATCCTGCAATCCCATTACTAGGCATCTACCTAGGAGAAAAAAAAACATTTTATCACAAGGACAATTTGTATTAGACTATTTATCACAGCTCAATTTACAATTGCCAAAATGTGGAAACAATCTAAATGCCCACCAACACAGGAATGGATTACATATATACATATGTATATACATATGTACATTGTATATATGTATTCTATGTATACTATGGAATACTATTCAGCCATTAAAAAAGATGGAGACTTTATATCTTCTGTGCTAACCTGGATGGCTTTGGAACACATTCTTCTTAGTAAAGTATGACAGAATGGAAAAGCAAGAATCTAATGTACTCAGTTCTAATATAAATGAAATAGATAATCTATTACATGGTCGCAGGTAGGGGAACAAGGAAGCAAGGAGAAGGGAGGAGGGAGGGGGATGGGTGTCACCCAAGAGGTGTGCCACAATAAGGACTTTATCTAACAAATGCAATCAGTATAACCCAATTCTTTGTACCCTCAATGAATCCCAAACAACAAAAAATTAAAAAAAAAGTGTGCTTCAGCCTTTCATATTCACCATTCATGACAGCTGTCTTGTCATAGGATGACCAGGAATGTCACGACTGGTTACAGTTGCCCAAATTTGCTCCATTTTGTTGACTGAGGTAACAAATAAGACAATTGGTTTTCAATTGGTGAAACAATTTGTTTCTTGAGATTTGTGTTGTAATTTAATATAGAAACTGCAATAATGGTGTGGTATTTGGTGTCTGCTTTATTTATTTTGCTTACTTCACTTTGTATACATTTTCTCTCATTATATCAATTCCTCACAAATGTTTTGAATGTCACTTTTTTATTTTGAAATTTTCCAAGTTGTCAAGGAAAAAAAATCACATTAAGCAATTAGCTTGATGTTATTCATAAACTTTCTTTTCTTTGAAGAATGTCCCTTTTGTCACATCCTCTGAAAGACAAACTTTTTTCAGTCAAATTTTTAAGAATCATAACTACTCATTTTAGCTCCTTAAAACAATGAATGTTTCTTCTTCTCCACCTTTTAAGACAGTGGTTAATAGATTTTTATGCAGTTCATTCAGTTCATGTGTAATTCAAGTAAACATAATCTTCTTATTCTATAAGTGTAGATTCATGACTATATTGAGTTTCTCCAGCCTGAAAACCATGTGATGTAAGTGATATTTATTTTTCTAAAGATAACTTACAAACAAAGCAATATATGCATTGTTAGTTTGGAATGAGTCAAACCATTTGACATTATTTTTCCTTTCAAAATGTCCATTTCAAAGGCTTCTCTTTTGTCCCTTCTATGTTTGGGGATCACAATTTTGAAAAAAATGTATTTTATTAAATGGTGTTGCATAAATTTATTGCTTATTATAACAAGTCAAAGTGAAGAATTGCAAAACTTATTGAAATGAATGAACTAATTAAAGTGAAGTTGATGCTGACATTTGTGTAGGCTCTGCTGGCCATATTGTTGTGTTAATTCTCACTTTTGCTTTCCTCTTCCCATGGCTATATTGTTCCTTATTTCAGAGTGTCCTGATTCTCAAAATCTATATCTTCTAATGAATTTTTCTTGCACATATTTTGTTGACAATCATTACTTATTTCCTTATTGTCTTAATTCAACCATCAGTGTATTAGTTTTGATATTTTGAAGCTTTTGCTGAAAGTGTGCTTTTTCAATTTCTATTAGGATACTTCTTTCTCATTATGAATTTGGGGATGACCACTTTTCTAAAACAATGATATAAAATAAATCTGAAATTAAGGCATACTTAACAGTGATTCAACTACATGCCTAAATTGCTGCTACATTGCACTGTGCTACATAGTTGTGTAATCAAATTTATATATATATATATTAATTGATGAGTATTATATAGTTTTGTAAGGTACATGCAGCATCTTTTAAAATATCTTTCCTGTGACAATTACCATGAGATAGTTGTAGTAACTGTAATTCAGGAAAGGAAAAGTAACTAAGAGTCTAAATACCATAAAGATAAGGATCTAGGCAACCTTACCAAGAAAAATAAACCAGACCACCTAAAGTTTTGTACAAAGATATTGGAAATCTAAACATAATAGCAGAGGAGGTAAACAACGAATATCAATTATGTTCTTGAGACCAGCTTCAGTAGCAAGAATTGTATAGTTTATTTCACTAATTACTTTGACTTAAGGCTTTCAGATGATGGCAGCTGACCATTGCCTTGAAGAAGATGCTACAATAATTGGAAACGTACCTCTCCCTACATAAACAAAAAAAGGCATTTTATTTTCTCAAAAAAAGCAGATCTTGTATTATAATACAGGAATTAAATGTCACAGGAAAGTACTCATAGATCTGTATCAGATACAATTTATGTAGAACCTCCAATAAGCCCAAGAACTCAGGTCCTTTCTCATCTAGGTTTCTTGCACTTCCAATAAGCTAAGGTACTAAAAATGGATAAGAAGTATAGAAATTTTAATTAGTTACTCTGATTAGTAGCCATTTACCACATATCTTTTACAATATATAATAATATTCAAAGAAATAGAACATAGTAACATTACTTAATATTACTATGCCCACAATTCAATAATTATTAACTATTATGAAAACATTGGGGACATTATATTGGCTCTGCTCATCAAAATTAACATCAGCTATCAATATCATTTTAAAGCATGAAAGCAATAATAGCAACTTACGGTGTGGTTGTAAGCTAGACATCAGAAATTTTTATAAGATTCTCCTTTTTATTTCAAAAGAACAAAGTGAGAATCTATGACATATAGTCCCTCAAAATGAAGCTGATTCCTTGCCCAGGAACAAAGAATATCCTCTACCAAAATTGCCCTCTGGATCCAATGCAGTTGAAAACTGTATTAGTATACACAAAACATAACAGATTTGTTTCTTGCCAGTTACTTGCTACTAGGAAAGTATAAAATCAGTATTATTTTTCCAGTTTCCTAACATTACTAAAAATATTATCTTTTGCGTCTCTGCCAGATTTAGCTATAAAACTTCCTATGTGGCCATTGTCCAGTTCCTTAGATTCACATAGTAGAATGACATGCTTTCCTATAAAATTTTACCTGGAATCCAGAGGTATATGATAATTAACCTTCTATGCTTCACTCATCGCCATTTTTTTTCATTATTTCATTTAGTTTATTCTTCAAAACTAAATATTAAAATAAAATTACTTCTTAGCTTTAGAATACTTGAAACTGCATTACCCTCTACCTATAGTTTTTCTTTCTATCTTTAGGAGAGTAGCCCTTTTCAAACTGGGATAAATTTGAATCTTCCTGCCTGCCAGTTTCTTCTATACACCATGTTCATAAATATCTAATAATTAGTTTAATCAGAAGTTGTTGTGCCTGGGACTGGCCAGGTCTCTGGCCCTGGCTTAGCTATATTCCAGACACAGACCACTGTGCTATCTTGCTCAGGAACAATTACTCTTAGGTCCCTGAAGGCTATTCACTTTAGCAGAAGGGAGAGAGAGAAAAACAATCTTCAAGGGAGAGATAACAGTCTTAGTAAGATAATGAATCTCAGCAGACTTGGTAGAGAGATGCCCTGCAGGTGTTCCGCGGGCAGGAGAAGTGAAAGAGTCAGAGTGAGCGGGTCAGTGTAAGAATGAGTGCACTTGGACTGCCTTCTCCTGTAGCTTCCTATAAACTTTATCCCGTGGCTACTTGCACCACAGGTGTAGAGACTGCCAATCACCCCTGTTCTTGTCTCGTGAGCTCTTGTGTTGTGGAGAACCGAAACCCCTCCCACGCCCTTATCACCAAGGTATTATATTACCAAGATGTTACAGGTGTTTCTTATAATTACTGAGTATTCCAAGCTTAACTCTCGCTTCTCCTTGCCATGAGCTATATGGTCTGCTACAAGAAGTCATTGCCAGTATTCTTCCTGCCTAGATCTATGATCTACAATTCAGGCATCCTCAAACTACGGCCTGTGGGCCACATGCAGCCCACCTAGGACATTTATCCCGCCCGCCAGGTGTTTTTGCCACCACTGCCTGTTCTGCTTAGCAGCCGACTCATCCTGGGTCCCACAGTCTGGTCCTCCAACCGTCTGAGGGACAGTGAACTGGCCCCCTGTTTAAAAAGTTTGAGGACCCCTGAATAGTCTTTTAGATCTACTTCCTATGGTTATTCCACAGCAAGAAGTCCAAGGTCCATCATTTGACTAGTAATCTTCTCTCTGTCCCAAATCAACCACAGTTCCCATCTGAGGATAAAGTGAATCGTATTCCTGAGCAAAATTAATTAGAAGGCAGAAGTATAATAGAATCTAGAGTTGCCATTAAAATGGTGACATTGAAAAATTCCTCCATTAATTCATATGTCCACTGTGTAAGTTGATACAAATATCACAGTAAAGACTTACTTTGAGAGGAATTGTTGAATGCAAAATTTTAGAACAACTGGGTTTTAGGGGGAGGAGTTGTTTGGAGGCTATTTTGTTTTGTTTTGTTTTTTGAGCCCTTAAACTTTCCTGCAGTGTCCTTTCCTTTTAGAAAGGCGATAATACCTCATCTAAGGCAGTCAATACATGTATGTTCCATCTTAATAATAATATTCATAGGAGAGGATCTCTCTAATCTAAAACTTAGACTAAATGTGTGACTACTATCTTTCTTATATGTTTTTTCTCTTCAAATAAAATATATCTCTATATGAAAGTATCATTCCTATTGAAGAGGTAAGAACATCCAAAAGTAAGTTAGAGGAAAATAGTGGTTATGTGTTGCTTTTTCCTGCCTAAAATTCAGATTTTGTGATAAGGTTCTATCTTTATCTTTGAATGCAAGTATGATGGGTCTGTCAAAGGAAATAGCTTTGGCTCCCTAGATTTGGAGTCTTATGCAGAGTTTCTCAAAATCTGACAATGTTTGGTCTCTACCCCAACACTGAGAGAGGCAACCTAAAATGGATATTCTTTCTTCTTATCCTAGATCTATAGGACTTCTCTGGTCCGTATATTTTAGTGTGCTTCAATTCTAAGTCCACGTTTGTCCAATAAATTTCATTTCTTACTATTTGCCAAAGACTGTTTCTATTGCAACCACAGAAGCTATACTTATATAAAGAAGTTTGGATACAGAATAGTCAGTCCTTAGAAGTTGGCTAAAAACACTGCATATGGGCAACTGCCTGTGCCATCTTTGCAGCAAGCTGTCTCCACTTCAAATTTGAAGAAGCAACAGCATGGGCTGTGTACTTCATTTATAGTTAAAATTCTCCCTTGCCCATAGCCTGAATTTTCCCTAGTGTTAATTTTTTTCCAGCCTCTGACCTCACTAAGATGGACACTGAGCTACACGAAATTAATTAGAATTTTTTTAATTTTAATTGGATTGAGAATTAGTTCATCAGAAACTATTGACTATTCATGGTTGTATCCCAAATGTCCAACAGCAATGTTAATAAAATATTTTAAGAAGCACAATAACCAGTATATGGCAAACAGAAATCCCACTGTTACAGCTGAAGAAAATTTGCTTATAAGTTTGTCCCTTTTAAGCAAAATAAAATTTAAAGATACATAAATTAAACAAACTAAAATTTAAATTTGGTTATCTTCAAATTTATAAAAAGCCATCATTTAAAAGGGTTAAAAGTTAGAGTAAAAGGTAAATGTTATACAGGTGCCATTTTTAGTTCAATGTGAGAAATGCCTTTCAACTACAATTCTCCCAGTGTAAGATAGAAAATTTCCACCTCTGGAAATGTTTAAGAAAAGTCAGAAATGAGATATGTAAGAAAAGCTAGAGAATTTAACTCTCTGATTCTATATTTCTATGTGTCTCAAACTAACATTACAGCTGCTCTGTTTCACCTTCACAAAATAAGGTAACTGAATACCTATTACAATTAAAATATATTTTATGCAGGATAATCACATATAAAAAGCAACAAAAGAATTCCTGAAAATTAATTACCCTCAAATATTATGCCTTTTACATTTTTTTTTCTTTTTCTCCTTACCTTTTGATTTTTTTTTTCTATAACTGGACTTCTTAGATTCATGCCTTACATGTTAAATACAATTTATTTTTCATGTATAATTTATAAAATAAGTTGCCATTTTTAAACAGGAAAAAAAAAGCCATCTAGGACAAAACCAGTAGCAGATGTATTTACTTTTATTTTAGGTTGGAAAATCCAAAATGGCCTTATCTCAGAGAAACAGGAAGAGTTTATTGGCTAAAGTTTTAGTTTCAATTTAAACCTAATTTTTCTAACATCATTTCCATTGTGGAAAATTTTAGTCCTATATTGATAGCATTTTAAAAACGGAATAGGCACATTTTTTATGTATCTTCTAAGAAGGGGATTCCAGATCAGTGGTTGATAAGTACTAAATATGACTTTCTGCTTTGCATAGGTAGTATAAGAACTGTAAAACACTGTTCAAACACAGTTTAATTTTTTACAGTGCTAGAAAATTTTCCACCCATATCACAAAGGCCCTGGTGATATGATCTATGCATAGAATCAATGCTAACTAGAGCAAAGAAGCCATGGATTAGCAACATCAAGGAGCCCTACTTAACGTTACATCTGTCCTAAACTAATGATTATCTTTCCTTGCCTCTTCCCACCAATTTTGACTATTTCATAATTAAAAATATCTCTCAAAATTGACTCACCATTAAAAAAGCAATCTTAGCATTACATCTACACACATCAAAGACATCCTCTTATCAGATGCATGGCCTGTCAAACTTTACAAAGAAGTAAACTGAAATAAGCCCTTTACAAATATGCAGGAAAAATTTGCCTCCATGTGGCCTCCGTGGAGGGTTATATCCACAATTAACTTAGGGAATTTAACTCATTAACTTAAACAATTCATTTAAGTTGAACAATTAATTTCTAATTGACCTGGGGAGATGAAAGTAACTAAAGAATACCATGTCATCTTAACTTACATCAAAGCAATTCAGAATCAATATTTAATACTCCAACCTGAGACCAATCAGTCATTTCATAATCATTTATACAATTAAACATAAAGGCCAAGATTCAGATGTGAAACCTTTCCTTTTTCTTTATGCAGTACTCTTATTTAAGTTACCTGCCCACTTTAAAATATATAAAATGTATGTTTAGTAGGAAATCCTTCACTAACTAATCTTTAAGTTTTTAAGTTTTATCATGATTGCTTTGTATCTGTAGAGCAATTATTTTCAAAGAACTTGATGAAGAATCAAATGACAAGATTAGAAAGTAAATTAGCCTACTAAATTGTTTACTACCTTTCAAGATTGACAAACTCTCCATAGACTAGAAAAGAAAAGGAATTAAGTCTTTATTGCATTAGAAATAAATGACATAGTCTTCTTTTCTTCTTCCAGATTTAAAACTCACAGCCCAGACCATCTTGAAAAAGATAGAATCTGAGGAAGAGATTAAGTAGATCTTGCTAAGACTACTAAAACTCCAAGCAAGCACCTTGAGACCTGTTTTAAATTGAAGGTAAACAGTTTAAGAACATCATGCGAGTATTCCCTGTCAGACTGCCTCTGAGGTGCCCTCCTCTCACAGTTCAGCTCTTAAATATTGTTTGGTATGTAAGAAAAATTTTAACAAAGAAGAATACAGTCAGAGGTAAGTGGTCAGGTGAAAAGTAATTTGAAACTAAATTAAGAAGAATACCTAAAAGGAGTAAGACTCCTTAGTTTTGAATCAGAAGAATCAACAGAACAGGGAAGAGCCAAGATAAGTATTTTCAATTCTGAATGATTTCATGGGTAAAAAAGTTTAGAATTTTTAGTATGTTAAGAAGTTACAAGGATACAAATTTACATCAATAAGAGAAAAACATTTTAAAATTCAAATATATTTAAAGATGAAACTTTCTGCCATATGAGAATGCTAAACCATCTATCACTAAAACTATTTCGCATTACCTAAATGATTACTTGGCAGAGATGTTATGCAGGGTGTTCAAGCAACTGGTTGATGGATAGCTGAGTGAGTTTTAAAGTACTTTTTCAATATTAAGATTTTGAATTCTAAAACAGAACTGCTATACTCTCAGTATTTTCACCATCTTTCTAAAAAGGATCCTCACTATTCCTTTAGAGAGTCTGCTGTAAGTATAGTAGAAAGTAGAACTTAAAGAATCAGAACTTGTGGAAGATTTAAAGACAAAAGGGTGAAAGTATTTCATAAAGATCAGTGCACATGCATTCACACACACATGCACACACAGAAATTCACTTCCAAGCCTAAACTGAAATTAACAAAAACTTTGATGGAAGCATAAAGAATTAACTTACTAAATCTCAAAAGCAAAGTTTTGTTTACAAAACACAAATGGTTTGTTGGCTAACTCAAGGCTCTATTAAGATAGAGCTGCTGGTGTGGATGTGAAGAAAAGGGAACACTTTTACACTGCTGGTTGGACTGCAAACTAATACAACCTTTTTGGAAGGAAGTATGGAGAATCCTCAAAGAACTCAAATTAGACCTCCCATTTGTTCCTGCAATGCCATTACTAGGCATCTACCCAGAAGAAAAAAAAAATCCTTTTATCATATGGACATTTGTACTAGACTGTTTATCACAGTTCAATTTGCAAAAGCAATAAAAGAAAAAGTAGATAAATTGCACTTCATTGAATATTTAAAACTTTTGTACTTAAAAGATACCATCTAGAAAGTAAACAGGCAACACACAGATGCAAGAAAATATTTGCAAACCTTGTATCTGATAGGAAACCTGTATCTAAAATATATTAAAAACTCTTACTGCTTAACAGTAAAAAGACATAATCCAACTGATAATTGGATGAAGATTCTGAATACACATTTCTCCAAAGAAGATACAAAAATGACTAAGAAACATATGAAAAGATGCTCAATATTACCAGCCATCAAGGAAATGCAAATCAAACTTATAATGAGACCCTACTTCACACCCACTCAGACAGGGGTAATAAAACTGACAGGCAATAGTAAGTGTTGATCAGGATGTGGAAAAAGTGAAATTTACTAATGGGCATGTAAAATTATGCAGCTACTTTGTAAGACAATCTAGTAATTCCTAAAATGTTAAACACAGAGTTACCTTACAATCTAGCAATTCTACTTTTAAGAAAATACTCAGGGGAATTAAAACATTTATATGCACACAAACTTGTATAAAAATGTTTATAGCAACATTATTCATAACAACCAAAAAGTAAAAAAAAAATTTTATCAAATTATGAATGGATATATGATACATAATGAAAAATATTCAGCAACAAAAACAAATGAAGTACTAATACAAGGGTCATTATGGATGACCCTTGAAAACATAATTCTAAGTGAGAAAAAAGCAGTCACAAAATAACATATATTATGTTATTCTATTTATATAAAATAAATTCTATTTATATCAAACAGGCAAATCTATAAAAAAAAAAAAAAAGCAGACCAATTATGAATGGGGCTAAAATAAACAGCTGGTACAAAGATCTTTGTTATAATGTGATTTTTGGTCTTCTGGATACATACCTAGTAGAGGAATTATAGGATCAAATGGCAGGTCTATTTTTAGTTCTCTAAGTGTTCTCCAGATGTCTTTCCAAAAGGAATGTATTAGTTTGCAATCTCA